>APFE030116753.1:2430-14062 GCA_000404065.3 Pinus taeda
GCAGCAGGTGATCTTGCCGGTGATCCTACAGATCAGCGACGTACACGTTCTCAGTTTGGAAGAGCCTCTTCTTTACTGGCTCAAGCTCCAGTAAATCATGATCCTGACACTTTTGCAGAAGCTTCAGGCCATCCACATTGGGAAGTAGCTACGAATGAAGAATATCATTCATTGTTGGCAAATGATACATGGGATCTTGTTCCTCTACCAAAGCGACGCAAACTTGTTAGATGTAAATGGGTTTACAGAACCAAGTATGGACCAGATGGGAAAGTTGATAAACATAAAGCTCGTCTTGTTGCTAAGGGCTTTTCACAGGTTGAAAGCATTGACTACACTGAAACCTTCTCCCCTATTGCCAAAATGAACTCTATCCGCCTTGTTCTTTCCCTTGCTGCCTCTTTAAAATGGGAAGTCCATCAGATGGATGTTAAATCTGCCTTCTTTCATGGGGACTTGCATGAAGAAATCTATATGGAACAACCCATTGGCTTCATCCAAACAGACTCCAGCCTTGTATGTCGACTTAAGAAATCTCTTTATGGTCTCAAGCAAGCTCCTCGGCTTGGTATGCCAAAATGGATAGCTTTCTTTTAGAATCTGGCTTTTCTAGGCGTCATTCTGACAATACTGTCTACACCAAGAAAGTGGGAAACTCTCTTATCATACTTGTTCTTTATGTTGATGATCTTATTCTTACTAGTAGTGATCCCAACCTTATTCACCATGTGAAGTCCAGCCTTAAAAGGAAGTTTGAAATGACAGACTTAGGACACTTACACTATTTTCTCGGTCTTCAAGTCTTGCAATCCAAGGAGGGTATTTCCCTTTCCCAGTCCAAGTATGCTTGTGATATTTTTCGTCATTTTCACATGGAAGATTGTAAGCCAGCTCCTTCTCCCTTTCAGTCTGGAGTCAAACTTTCAGTCTCTTGTACTTCTCCTGAAGTTGATGCTACCTTATACCGTCAACTTGTAGGAAAACTCTTGTATTTAACCCATACTCGTCCTGACCTTTCCTTTGCTGTTGGCCTTGTTGCTCGTTTTATGCAAAACCCCCGTGAAAGTCATTGGAAAGCAGCTAAAAGAATACTTCGTTATGTTCGAGGTACAATACAGTTTGGGATTCATTACAGTGCCAAAGCAACTCCTCTATTAGTTGTTTTCACTGATTCTGATTGGGCTGGTGACCCTGATGATCGGAAGTCTACTGCCGGTTATGTCTTCACTCTTGGTTCAGGACCTATTACAGGGGCTTGTAAGAAACAGGCTGCCATTTCTCTTTCGTCAGCAGAAGCAGAGTATCGTGGTGCCGTGGAAGCTAGTAAGGAAGCCTTGTGGCTTCGTCAGATCCTATCAGAATTGGGCTTTGAGCAGCAGCATCCGACTACACTTTGGTGTGATAATCAAAGTGCCATTCAGCTTTGCAAAGATCCAGTTCAGCATCAGCGCAGCAAACACATTGACCTTCACATGCACTTCATCAGAAAGCTCATTCATGACCATGTTCTTGAAGTGCAATATTGTTCAACAGATGATCAGGTTGCAGACATCTTCACAAAGGCTCTCACAGAGGCGAAGTTCACTAAACTTCGATATATGCTTGGAGTTCAGGAAGTTGTCACTAAGGGGGGATAGGCTCTAGTGCCTCCTTCCTTCTCCTATTGTGTCATATTTGTAAATCCTTCAATCCTATCCCAAGTTGTTCTTAAGGGGGGATGTGAGGATATTCCGACACATAGGAAATAGTTAAGTTCAACTTGGTCTAGTATAGAGTTAGGTATAGAGTTAGGTAAAGTGTGTTTCTTTACCGTTGTACATTTTGTAACTTACAATCCGACGGTCAAGATATGTAGTGATCCGACGGTTCATTCTCTCCTCGGTATTACCGACACTTGATCCGTGGCTTGACACCCGATTGGTCCATGAATTCTATTTAAAGCGCATGGAGGGTCATTTGTAGGGTAACAGTGCATGAGAGAAGCTTATGTAAATTTTCATTCTTTATTAATAAATTGCCTGTAGTAGCCACGTTGGCGCAGGCCGTGGACTGTTTCCCTCTCTGAGGGTTTTAACTACGTCAAAATACTGGTGTATTGATCTGTGATCTGTTTGTGAGCGGTGTCCTTTTGGTGTTCTGTCTGAGGAACTTACCCTGTAAATTCCTACAGTTTCCCCATTGATTAAAATTCATCGTGATCTTGTCCAACTCTTTTCCATAGAAGGGATGAACAGGAAGTTAAGCATATAGGAATCCCAAATAAGTAAAGGGTTTCCGATATTATTTAAATGAGAAAGAGAGTTTTCTTGTAATTTGAAAAGGATAAATTTGGATTTTTTTATCAAATCATTTTTCCCTTGAGACATGAAGAAAGAGATCAACGACCTTCTTGAAGCAACCTATGATTATGGTGAACCACCACCCAAAAGGATGGTATCATCTACAAACTAAGAGTGGTTTAGTCTTTTAACCCCTTATGTGGTTGAGGTACATGGAAGGTGCCATGATTATTGTTCTGAAGCTATATTTTGACTTAGGGACTCAATCATGTGGAAATATGAGTATAATGATAAAGGACACTTTTGCATGCATCCCCTGCTAAGTTGGGAAAAATTGGTTGGTCTTACATTAACCATGGGTCAAATCCATTGAGAGATGATGCAAGAGTAAATCCACTCGATAAATGAAAGAAAAATTTATTCAATACCTTAGTTAAATAAGATTTTCAATTGTGATCAAATGTATAATCCATATAAAATTTGATGGCCATGCCTTTCCCCCATTTCTTTTGATGGATTGGATGGCCTATCGGCCAACTATAACATTGTCTATGATTTTCCTATTTTCCATAAAGCCCTTTGATTTTCTAAACTTAGCTTAGGAAACAAGGGCTTCAATTTTTTGGCAATTATTTTCGACATGATTTTATATGATGCATTGCAAAAAGAAATGGGTCTGAAGTGAGAAAGGGACGAAGGAGAAAATTATTTTGATATTAAAGCTATAAAGTGGTATTGATTGCTCCTCCCATCCTATCGGACATGCCAACATACTTGATCATTCTAATAAGGTCAATTGATTTTTTTCCAACATAATCCATAGAAATGAGTTGAGAATCCATCTAGTATTAGAGCTTTGTTAGAGCTCAATGCCCATAGTGCCTCCATTCAATTTGTTATTTTCATCTTGGGTTACTAATAGAGGAATATGATTTATAATTTCAAGCTCCTCCAATGGGTTTGTCTTTAGAGACTAGCCGTAGAGTTCATGAAAGTGAGATACAATTCCCTTTTTATTGTCTCAAAGGTTTACAACAATTCTCTTGAATCTGCATGGATTTCCTTAATATTACTCCATGAATTGGCTTATTTATCAAAGAAAAACGTGTTGCAATCTCCTACTTTTAGCCAGAGACTTCTAAACTTGATCATCCAAGTTTCTTCATTTTCTGTAAATGACATTTGATATTCTATGAAGGATTCTTTTTCATCCATCATAGCTTCTTACTGAAATTCCCACTTTCTATCTCTTTTTGGATGTGTTCCACCTTTAACAAACTATCTTTTAGTTTTTTATTAAAGGAAGGTAAGCTTTTTTTGGACCATTTCTTTAATGCTATTTTGGTGGATTTAATATTTCTTTTCCAGATAAAAGTGGGAGACCTTGAGACCCACTTGCTCCAAGTTTCAGATATGACATATTTTGTAACGCTATCATTCAACCATAGAGGTTTGAATTGAAATAGTTGATGCCCATAATTAAGAAAATCACATAATGATAACGAAATGGGCTTGCGATTAGATATCTCCCAAGAAATGATCATTTTAGAAAATGCTACATCAAGTTTGTTCATAAAAGAACTATGTACCAAGAAGTAGTCTAGGTGGGCAGCGTAATCTTTGTGTTTATATTTGAAGGTATTACCCAAAAAAAACTTCACCCTTATAGTTAGAAAGAATATTTAATTTCATAAGTTTATATTGTTTACTAGTAATATGCTCATAGAAAAGATCAAAGTGGTAATTTTATGCTCATCTCAAAATCCATCTATAGTAGAGTAATACAAAGAAGAAAATACTTGAAAATGTCCCTCTAGCTTGGATAAATCTGAGAAAATGCATTTGTCGTCTATTTTTGTTTTTCTACATCCTTTTAATTTTACTAATAGTAACCTAAATTTAGTAAGATAGCCTTCAATGGAAATATTGTCATCAGATATAAGTGATGACAATTTTGCTTCCAACTATAAAGCTCAATATTCATTCATTTTACCAAGTAAGGAAGTCAACTTGTTCGGAGTCAGTTTTGGTGTTTTACATTCACAAATATGAAACAACAAACTATATGAAACATGCAAGTCAACCAAAACCATACCTTCATCAATTTTGTTTTGATGGGCATGTCTCTTGACTTCTCAAGGTCCTTTATATTCATTAGAGAAATTTTGACGTAAAAAATGGGCCTCCTAAGGAATATTATAAAATAATAGTGAAAATAATAAAATAATATTAAATTACATCATCAAATTTTAGTGCTAAAAAAGCATTTCAGTTGGGCATTTTTTTTTTAAAAAGATCTCGATGAGTTCAACATGAGTTCCTTATTACATAAAGAGTTTTACTCAAATTTAAAGTCGGAGCTCTCTTTCGATGCATCATTTAATTCCTCATCCAAGGTGTAACCCGCCTCCTCCCACATTTACCCACTTTCACTGGTTTTCCCAAGGTAAGAATGAGTTGAGGGTCACTATGATAAGACTCAACCTCTTATATGACCTTAAGGAAATGGAGTCGATAAATTAAGACTTCATTTCCTCCCTCAGGTGCCACATGACCTCTAGGAGCAACCCAAGTCATCTAGGTGTCCAAACCCTGAGCTAACTCTCTTTTCACTAACTTGGGGCCTTAGTCGCTCCCTTTCCAAGGCCTCCAAGCAATTATAACCCTCCAATCTCTCCCATAGGCTTTCATCCTAGTGAGTGTGGACTTTTTCAGTCAGTTCTATGCCAGCGACCCTAAATTCTAAACCACTTTTTTTAGGGCTAGGACTCATACCCCTGCCCCGAACTCAATGAAACTTATAGAAATGATAAATAACATAGAAACAAGGCTTCCAAACCAAAACTTAAACTAGGACTTGACGTGACCTCTCCCAACCAGGATTGACATTCTGTCAAACACATGGTAAACATGCAATCTAAAAATCATGAATGCATATCTAAACGTAATTATTTGAAAACTTATCAAAGGTTTAACAAGAAGGATTTATGCCTTCTCACAATAGCTATCAAAACACCAATTAGGTCATGCATTCATTAACCATACATTCATTGAATGAAATGTGATAAGAGCCATACTTAGATCTATTGACATATAACCACGCTTATAACCAACATATAACTAGATAGATAACAATGATAGAACAACCATTAAAACCACATAATAGCAAGTACATTTACTTATTAAATAAAAAATAAACTTAGCTCTTATTAACCATAGGCAAAATCCAACCAATTCAGGGACTTCCATGTCCCACCTGACCATAGATTGGGTTGAACCAAATCTTTCTTTAAGCCAATCACCCCTATGCCATATTCCAAGCATGAATGTGGGATCTCATGAGATAAACCAATCCATAAAAAACCAAGGGAATCTAGAGGTTAAACCACCTCCACCCTCACCATACCTTGATCTCACATAAACTAGCTCCAAGATCACAAAACCAAACTGAGCTTGGATGCCTCAGAATTCCTTCACCATCCCTTGATTAATTCTCCTATCTCCACCCACCTTTTGAGATCTTCCTAGAGAATACCATCTCCACCTCGAACCCTTGGGAATTTTCCCGACACCACCTCACCCAGATCCAAAACCTTTATGGCACTCCAGAGCTTAACCGAGAAAGAATCCCATCACACCATAGATATCCATAAATGGCAAGGAAAAGTTAAAACCACTGTCAAAACTTGACAAAATCCATGCCACCAACAACAATGAAACCAAATACACACATGCACATACCATGCATGCCAAAACCAACTAGGAAATCATACATGCAACATGTTACCTGCAAGTATTCCTGCTGAAACTACTTTATCCAACTTTTCCTTGCTTGATCCTTTATTCCCTTTTCTTTCCTTGTCCTTCCTTTTCTTGCTTGCTTTCCTTCTCCTCTTGGTGCTCTTCTCCTCTCTGAATACCACTGAACTAACAAAAAGTTACCAACTAATGATCTTATGTCTTTTTATTATTGATGTAACTAATTTCTTCATTTTCCTTCAATTTCCTCCTCACATGCAACCTGTGACCTTTTATCCCCATTTTCTCCTATTCTCCTTTATTTTCATAAAATAAAATGTCAATAATACCTTTTTTCCTTTTCAATGCCTTTGTTAATTTCCCTTAACCATAATAAAAAACAATTGATTCCCAATAGGATATTATTCCCAACATTCAACTTGGAAAAAGTGCCCCTTGACCTTGGTATTATTTTTCCTTTATTAACTTTTATTACATGAACTTTTAACCCGGGGTTGTTACAGACCCCTCCCCGTTAGGGGAACACCTTCCTCAGTGTTCTATGACACCTACAACTTGAAAAACCACTGAAAACCAAAACACATTGCCCAGGGAGCCTTATAACCCAACTTGTTGTAGTATTTACAATGAAAAACCTACTTAAAAGAAAAACCATTGCGACAAACACAACAACATGACACCCATACTGCTTATTGGAGCTTTATAACACAACTCATGACAATATTTACATCCATATTCATATATACATATATACATATACCAAAATTAATTTTCTTTAACCAAAAAATAATGAAGGATACATAGCCCGCATCTGATCAACCGTATCCCATGTAGCTTCATCAAGACCAAACTGCTTCCACTGCACTTTAACCTGCTCATATTCTTTATTCCAAAGCATCAACTATTTTTGTTGCAATATGCATTGAGGTTACAACTGGAATTCTTCTATTGGTTCCAACTATAATATATACTAATCAATAACATGATTAACATCCTTTACATATCTCTTAAGAATTGAAACATGGAAAACATCATGGAATTTCATTGTCGGAGGCAGTGCAAGTTTGTAGGCCACTGGTCTAATCCTCTCAAGGATCTCAAAAGGCCCGCAATATTGTGGTGCCAACTTGGCACATGATCCAATCCTCAAGGATATCTTCTTGGGCTTAATGTGCAAATTCACATGCTCCCCAACTTGAAACGCCTTAATTGCGTTGTGCTGGTCTACATAACTCTTCTTCCTATTTTGTGCTACCTTCAGATTCTTCTTTATAACATGCATCTCCTGTTCCATTTCTGCCAACATATCTCATCCAATAAATACATTTTTCATTGGATCATTCCAGTTGATGGGAGTATTACAACTCTGCCCATACAATGCCTTAAATGTACTCATCCTCAGGGACTCTTAATAACCATTTTTGTAAGAAAACACGACTAATGGAAGGTACTCCTCCCATCTCCTCTACTAGTGCATGAGATACATCGTCAGCATATCCTCCAAAATCTTGTTGACCCTCTATACTGTCCATATGTCTGCAAATGATAAGTTGTACTAAAGGCCAACTCTGTCCACAAACATGCAAACAACTCCTTCCAAAACTTGGTAGTGAACTTAGCATCCCTATTTGACACAATCTTCTTTGGAACATCATGCAATCTCACGATATCCTCGATGAAGACTTGTGCCACCTCAGTAGCTGGATAAGTAGACTTCACTGGAATGAAGTGAGCTACCTTGCTCAACCTATTGACCATAACCATGATATAATCATGATTCTTCAATGTCCTCGGAAGACTTGTAATTAAATCCATGGAAATTACCTCCCATTCCCATTCAGGAATCTAAATAGGCTGAAGAAACCCACCTAGATGCTTACACTATGCTTTCACCTGTTGACAATCCAAACATCTAGCCACAAACTTTGCCACTTCCTTCTTTAGATTCAACCAATAGTAGAACTTCTTCATTGTTGTCAATGTCTTCTGATATCCTAGATGTTTCAACTATGTCTTGACATGAAACTCCCTCAAGATAAGCTTCTTGAATCCAATGTCATCTGTCACGTAGATCCTATCCCTAAATCTCACCAAACCAACTGTTGTGAGATGATAGTAGACATTCTGATCACTTGTACTGATCTGAATTTAAATAGGTTCGCAACAAATTGCAGATATAACCATAAATATAGAGGTGCAGCAGAAATAACACTTCCTTTGATTAATATCAAATAATGAAATATGCTTACAAACAGTATGGAAATGAGACTAGCTCAACAATGCTAGCTTATCTCTGAGAAGAGATGTGGTGGCTACATGCCTCTAAACTGCGTTATAATGAGGCTTAAGGGCCTTTTTATTATTGAACAATAAGAGAAAACCATAAACAACCAAAACCCTAACTCGAGGAGATGTATCACGAAGATTTTATGGGCCCCGTTGGGGTTAGTTGGGTAGCCAATTTCCTCGGGTCGTGACTTGGTCATATTATCTCCATTTAACATGCATGATACCCCGTTGGAAATATCTCTCTGAGGACTACGACGAAAAAAATGGATTATTATAAGTCATTAGCGGTAGATTTCCAAAAAATGTAGTTTAGGGCCTCAAAATGCCTCCGGAAGTTTAGGACCCAAAAAACTGCTAAAACTATTAAATTGTGCTACAATTAAGGAAACTGAAAAACTGAAAGAAGAAATGGTGGGGGTCCATGTGGAATTGGTGGGTGGCCACCAATATCCACCTGGATCATGTACCCTCTTGTAACCTATGCATAAGCTACATGTACCTGTCATCCTGCTAGCCTGCTTATAGAATATGATCCTGTAAATATGTCCCATAAGAGCTCACTGTTGCAACATGGTTCATCTGCACTTTCCTACTAAGAGCATCTGCAACCTAGTTCTCCTTACCCTTAATGTATCTGATCTCGAATTCAAACTCACTGATCATAGCCAACCACCTACCCTGCCTGACATTCATATTTGATTGGTCAAACAAATATCTCAACCCACTGTGATCTCTCATAAATGCAAACCTCCTGCCATGAAGATAATTCCTCCACATCTTCAAGGCATGGATAATAGTTGGCAACTCAAGATCCTGAGTCACATAGTTCTACTCATGCTCATTGAAATTCCTGGAATCATAACACACCACTTTTCCCTCCTACATTAAGACCCCAGCAAGTCCTCTCTTGTAGGTATCTATACACACCACAAACTCTTTTTATGGATCTACAATCTTAAGAACTGGAGGATTGATCAAAAAGTGCTTCAACTTCTCAAAACTAGTCACACACTCCTCCGTCCATTAAAATTTCTTACCTTTCCTTTGCAATGATGTAATAGAATATGCAATGCAAGATAATATCTCGATGAACCTCCTATAGTAACCTACTAACCCCATGAATGATCTGACTTCATCCACATTTTTAGGAGCTGCCCACTCCATGATAGCCCTTATATTTTCTAGATCCACTGCTATGCATTCCTTGGAGACAACATGTGCCACGTAATGTACCTCTGTTTGAAAGAACCTACACTTGTTAATCTTAGCATACAATTGATGCTATCTTAGTAATCTCAATACTGTTGATAAGATTTTTGCATGCTCTTCTTCATTCTTAGAATATATCAATATATCATCAATGAATACAATCACAAACATGTCTAGATAAGGACACAATACACTATTCATGAAGCACAAAAAATTAGCTAGAGCATTAGTCAAACTAAAAGAAACCACAACAAACTCCTAATGCCCATACCTGGTCCTGATAGAAGTCTTGTAGATGTCGTCTTCCTTGATGCGTACCTGATGATATCATGACCTCAGATCAATCTTTGAGAAGAATGTTGCTTCCTTCAACTAATCAAATAAGTCATCAATCCTCGGTAATGGGTACCTATTCTTGATTGTCACCTTGTTCAGTTTCCTATAGTCAGTGCATAACCTGGGAGAACCATCATTTTTCTCTACAAACAACAATGATGCATCCCGTTGCGATACGATTGGCCTAATATATCCCTTATCGAGCATTTCCTTCAGTTGCAACTTCAACTATATTAACTCTGGTGTGCTCATCCTGTTAGGTGCCTTTGATGTTGGTGCTGCCCCTGGTACCAAATCAATAGAAAATTTAACTTCCCTATGGGGAGGAAACTGATGGACCAGTCTCTGGCTCTAATGTCAGTCTTCCCAATTTGATTGAAATATGTTCGATATCTTCCTGGCTATCCCTTGTAAGGCCTTCTAGATCATCAGTCATTTAATTAATAACTCATTTGTTGTGTAAATGATACAAGGCCTTCAATTCCAGAATTGAATTAGATGCCTTTACAACAAAACCTATGCCGCAGAAAAACAGAGTTCTTCATTTCGGTGATTTTAATTTAAGCTCACAATCTAACAGCGATTTGCATGACGGACATCTGTGCCAAAATCCACGCACAGCTACCATGGAAGCCTTGTAATTGACTGTCACTAATTTATAACCTTCCGTAGCGCTGCAATTTAAATATCCAACCACAGTTCTGAACACTAAACCGATGATAAGGGTTATGCGCACAGATTTTTAACACATGCTACAATTCACACGATGCAACATTAAACAATACACCATTGTAGTGAATTTATAGCGCGATGTCCATACATCCACCATATAGCACGCGTTGTATATTGGATTTTAGTTGCCACGGTACACAGTTAAATGCCACAATGTTTTTCATATAAGTCTACAGACATGCGTATAACACAAATTAATGAACAACGCACACACAACTATTCTAAAAGCACATTCAAGCCTTTTTTATTCATCCAGACAAAAAGGAACTGTGCGGAAGATACACATCCCTTATTACATAGCCAAATACATATATTCTCCTCCATAGATCCGCGCTCCCATTTACAATCCAAGACACTGTTTTTTTTTTCTTGGAGAGCTGCGAAATACATTCATTCTTCCTATTGTTCATGCATAAAAAATTCCTAATTCTGGACTTTTACATGAGAGGAAATCTTTCCTACTTGGGGTCTCCAATTCCTTTTTTACTCATAATGTAAATCTTTATTTAGTACAAAAGCGGCTTTTTACCTAATAATTTAAGCTTTTTACCATTTAGTAAGTTTTATTCTCCATGCTAATCCTACTTTTAGAGAAAAGATAGCATGTTTTATTTTTTTTCCTATTTTTAACTAAGAAAAAAAACATATTTTTAACTGGAAAAAAAACATAGAAAGTGCAGGCTTTTCTCTGAGTCGCCTGCTCCTGCATCAGAAACTCTGGGATCTTTGTTGGAAATACATCATAAAACTATTGTAATACACAGTACCTCTCGAATATTTTCGCATCCTCTACATCATTACCCTTGCCACTGGAAATATGGACAACAAAAATCACACTCCCTTTCCTACAACTACGCTTAGCCTTCATAGTTGTGACCATCCTAAATGATGTAGGCTTCTTCTTTCCTTACAAAATTCTCTCTTCCCCATTATCATCCAGGAACTCAATCACCTTGTCGTAACAATCTACTTTGGTCTTGTGAAGATACAACCAATCCTTGCCCAAAGACATAATATATTATCCCAAT
>APFE030116757.1:0-45250 GCA_000404065.3 Pinus taeda
AATAGTATTATTATTTATTTGCAAGATTGTTAGTTTCATATTTGTGTATTAATTACAATCGTTATTATTATAATTTTTAAGTGAATTAGGTAACTCTCTCGTATTAGGTCAATCTTGTATATGCATGTTGATTATGACCGTTGCTAGTGTAACTCCTAGGTGAATTATGCAACCCTCTACCACATGACCACGCGTAATCAATTGGGGATTTGGACATGGGATCTTGTACTCACATTTTCTTTACATTTTCACGAGCTTGCTAAGTGAGGTCCCCTAAAGGACTCTTTATAGTGAAACATTACCTGAAAACATTTTTAACAATTTTGAATTTACTCAAAAACTCAATTTATCTAAAATTCAAAGTAAATAGATGAATGGGGAAAATGACCTTGGACAAATTATATAATGATTTTCCATAGGGCTTTAAATTTATGGTGAATGAGTGTATTATTAAGGCACTCCTTGTGACCTTTTCATGGCCATATGTGTTAAGCCACAAAAAAATCTATTATGATCCAACTTCAACATAATAAAACATTATCAAGCAGGTTTATGTGTAATTTCATAAGTGCTTTATGTGTAATTTCATAAGTGCCGAACATGAAGTTGAGTATTGACTGGAAAAATGTTTTATAACCCCATATGAGAGAGTCCTATAATTCCTTTTTGATGAACATGGAGTTGACATGTCAAATTAAAAAAAATATATTAAAAAAACATATTTCAATGTAAACCATAAATAAAATCTTTCAATGTCCATCTTAAGTAATAAAATTTGGTTTTTATTTTCATTATGAAAGGATTCCTTAACATGAAATTTACATGCCTTTTAAAAAATATTAAATAAATATTAAATAAATCTTAATATCCATTGAATATTCATATCAAATTTGGTCATATATAAAAGATATTTGTAACCAACAATTTAAGGAATGTGTTTAATTAAATTATGTTCAACGTGAATATTAAAAAGAGAATACTAATAATAAAAATAATTTAATGTGATTAAAATAAAATTTAAGTGGTATATATGTTGTTCAGTGTTGTATCAACTTAATTAAAAAAATACAGATAAATATATGAAATGAATTTTGAAGCTTTTACAATCGTATATATATATATATATATAGAGCCTACACATGAAACTTAGAAAACTATTAATGGGTATATAAGTTGTTCAATAGTTTTGTATCAACTTATTAAAAAAATACATATCTATTAATGAAATGATGCTTTGGGCTTGACATTGTATATATATAGAGAGAGAGAAAGACTACACATGAAACTTAAAAAACTATTAATAACAAAAGAATATTAATATCAATTAAGTAAAACATTTCAATACCAAATCTTTCTTTATATATAAAAAGTGATTGAAAATAAATTTTTTTAATTGAAATATTTGAATAGTGTGTTGTGCACTATAGAAAGAGGTGTAATTTCTTCCATACCTAATATGGAATTTGACATGTGGCATATAAAAAATCAATATAAATTTGTTTTTACTTTAGTCACTTTATGCACAAAGAAGCATTAAAATTTGAGAAAAGGTTTACATTTCTAGATATTTGATAGCTCTGGCTCATGGTGGTTAAAACATTTTAGTACTATATTAGTGGATGTGACAAAAATGTATAATTCTTCTCATACTCAATATAAAATTGACATATGACATATTAAAAAACAAATAAATTCATTTTAATTCCAAATTTATCATACCAAAAAATAAAAATAAAATAAAATAAATAAATTACATTGTAAAAATATAATCCCTTCTAATACCTGTTAAATCCAAATTAAAATAAATATAACCCAATTTCCTAAATAATTTTAAAAAAATATATTTTGTTAAATTGAAACCAAATTTATATGTTATATTTTAAATCATTTCCTCCTCCATGGTATTTATAAAGGCCTTAGTCTAAAAATTATGCTTTTTTGCCTTTAAAGTTACGGAAATTCGGACCATATTTTGAAAAAATCTAGCAGGGATTTTTGTAAATCCAAGTAAAACTTGTCAAAAATTCATAATTTTAGGTGCCTTAGACGTTTTTAATGGTGCTTAATCTAATTTCACCATAAAAAACATGATTCGAACACTGCATCTACAAGATTTTTTGAAATTTTTTTGCCCAGATTCCAGCCACTTTTAACCGTCAAAACAATTCCTCCGCATTACATGGAATTTAACCATCCCATGTACCACATCAAAGTTAAACACCAATGTAGACAGCACCTTGTGTCCACAACGAATTTACCAAGGTCAACCACTTCCACTTCATGACCGTACGCATATCTACAAGTTGTAAGTGCTCCATGTGGCTATGACTTTTGTTGCTAATCCGTACCCCATGTGCATTTTGCTTTTGTACATCTCATCCCCTTTTCAATCTTTGAAGGGCTCTTCCTCATGCTCAACCCTTAATTGTCAACGTTTGCATCAAATACATGACATATAATGAGACAACCCTTACGATCACTAAACCATGAGGCCATGGGGTTGCACCAAGCCACGAAGGAAACCTCCACTTCTTTTACCAAATAATACTCAATCCTGTGTTCAATGTACATAGATCACATTACTATGTTCCAAATTTGTACCATCCATAACTTATAAGAGAGCTCCACGAGACATGTTTATGGTGTTAGGACTTGTCTTGAATGCACTTCAATTATATATAATCATACAAATCCAACGAAATCTAATCTAATTCAGTGAGTACAATCCAAAATACTTGAAACCAAAGTGTCCAAATTCTATAAAATGGTAGTGTACAAGATGGTTTCCAAACTCTATGAAATGGTATTTTACAAGATTATTGTCTTGTTGGTTAATAACTTTCTCAATTATAAATTACATGTATATATAAAACATTAAATCACTTGAACTCAATTAAGGAGATAATTGTTTCCTAAATATAAGTGAACATGAAAAATTTCCTAATTCTAACTCTTTAGTAAGAGCTTCAATTCTTTGGTAAGGATTTGTTTTTCATAAAAATGTTCCTAATTCCAATTTTTTTAATAAGAGCTTTAAGGAGATAATTTTTCCTTTTAAACACAAGAGAACATGAAAATGCTCTTTCCTCCCATTCCTTAATAAGTAAAATGAGAATATCCCTAACTCCAATGCTTTAAAGCAAAGACTTATTCAAATCTCCATCTCCCTAACCTAAAGGCGTATTCAAATCATATAGGATTGCATGTTTTTATTATAACGTTGAGGGAGAGAGTTAGAATGAGAAAGAAAAGAGACCAAAGTATAAAAAGAAAAAGGAAAAATGTGAGGTGAAAATATGCATGCAATCTCTTTAAATGAAACAAAAATACTCAAATACATCATAAGATTATGACTATGATTTTGCAAAAAGATACACATGAAACTAAGGTATATTATAGTTGAAAACAAATGTTTGCTTCAGAAATGTTTATAAAATTTGCAATATACAAATTTCTAATTAATATGGAATTGACACATGACATTATAATTAATTAATATGGAAATTTTACTAACCATTAATGATTTTGTATTCATAATAAAATAAATTAACATTAAACTCTAGAAAATAATTAAGTTAATTAGTTAATAATATAATAGAACAAATAAATAAAATATTTGGAGAAATAAATATTATAACAAAATTTTTAAAAAACTTAATATATAATCAATAGCAAATTGAATTCAATACACTATACCTATTAACAAATATAAAACATAATGAAACATAACTAATACATAATAATATAATCATATAAATAACTCAAATATCTAAAACACCAAATAAAAAATTACATGTATTTTTTTGGAGATATTTATTAACGAAATTTAATACGATATTACAACAAAAATATCTTAAGTAATATGGGAGATTGAACTATCCAATAAAGCAATGAAAAAGTTAGGTCAGATATTTATTATCTCTCTTTAATATGTTTAGTGATAAAAAATGTCTTTCAATAATTAATGGAAGCTAGGCTATTTAGACTTCAAAGTGATTATTGAAGTTTCTAGAGGTGATAAAGTTATTTACTATTAGTTATTAATTTACATAGATTAAGTATTTTGAGTTTAAATTACTTTATTTTGATTTATATATTTGGTTTTTGAATTTTTTATACTTTAGTTAGGAAAGTTATTTTTTTATGAAACAAAATAACAAAAATATAATATAATTAATATATGAAATGATATGGTTAAGTCTTATTACTATTTTAATCTTAGTTTTCTATTCTTAAATTGTTAAGCTTTTTTTCCATTCTTTAATATTTTAATTTAAAAAAAATGTAATTTTTGTTTTATGATCAAATAACTATATTTTGAGATGATGTTGTCATTCTTTCAATAATATTAGTTTAATTGATTAAGTTTTTTGTTTTAAATTTTAAAATTTCCTTATTTTTCAAATAATAATTAGGTTATTTAATGCATTTTTTATAACCAATGATTCAATTTCTTTGTTTTAAATTTCAAATTTTCCCTAGTTTTCAAATAACAATTAGGGATAATGCATTGTTTATTTTTGAAGCTAAATCACTAAGTCTCCATGCCATCTAATAGCATAATAACCACCTCTCTATGCCAAGTCCTATGTATGAAGGGGAAACTCATTGATGCCACAACCCCCTACCTATAGTGAATGAGTAAGCTATAATCTAGGGAAATTTGTTTAATTTGAGTTGATATCTCATAAACCTATCTTTGCTCATTATTGTTGTTGAGCTTGAGGCAATAGCCAGACCCTACTTAGGGGTGTAAGTTGTGGTCAAAGAATCCATCTTTTAGTTAATTTTTTATACTCACCAATTAAGGTAATTTATGACATTTATACATAAATTGTGTAGTTTAATTGCAAAAACTACAAAATTGAATGCTTTTCAGAAGAAAAATAAATAAAAAAATAAGTTGCATTCTACGCACATAGTTATAATATTCACTACCATACCCCCAAAGAAACGAAAATGGGATGCCAAAGTGAATCGAGATGATATGTTGTTTACAGATAAAAGAAAACAAGTTGTTTACAGATGGTTCATGAAAAAAACTAAATGATCCATTGAACAAGTTCAATAAATAGTATATTAAAATGATCTTTCAGATGGTTAAGAATTGTCATAGTTGATTTCAAAATGCATATGGAAAAAACATTGAAGAGAAACCATGTTCTCATATCTAAGTAGAAGAATTATATGAATGAAGATGAGTTTTTATGTGCTAATGCAGGCCCAAAATTTCAAGGGCCGAAATTTCAGGAAGTTGACTAGTTTGACCTGTGTTGACTTTGACTTTGGAGGTAACTTGGAGGAGGGCTAGACTTGAAGATTTTTGTGGCAATTTTGGTCTTGGTCTTGGTATTGGTCTTGGTCTTGGATATCTCATTTTGATTTGATTCTATGAGAGAAGGATGGTTGTTGGGTTTTCCCCCTCGTGGGGTTTTGCCCTACCTTGGACCCTAATTTTGGTGTCTCTTGTCTCTTTATTTTCTTGAAAGAATGAACATTTGTATAGTTCTTTGATGAACATAGGTCCACGTCTAATATAGGAGACTTAAATTGTGGTTATACGTTGTGAACAAAAGTATGCAATTGTGCTGGAAGGTCTAGATTGTGATACACTGTGGATTGAAGTCATGATTATGTGCTAGAATACAGAGGTCTATAGTAATTGATGTGACAAAGATCATTGTAAGAAGTTAAGAACCTTTGTGACAACTCACTATAGCATCCTAACTTACAATGACAACATTTATCTGAGGCATTCGAGCTTACTGTGATAACATCTTCTTGACATCAGAACTATTGTAGATGTAAGTCTTATCCTTTTTGGAATCATGTGGAAAAGCATCCGAAAACTACTTATTCAATTAGATCTTAACTCAAATACATATTATCTGAATTAAAAGTCAAGACTACTTTCTCTTGAAAAAGAGAAGGATACAAGGAAATTTGATCAGAAGTAAAGGTATGAATACTAAAAGATATGAAATCTGAAGGTGGAAAAAGACAAGTAAAATTTTGAAGCAATATCTCTGTGGTATAAATTTCAGGCATGTAATGATATAAATGATAAATTTTAGGTAATTCAAGGAACAATATCTATCTATGACTTATCTCTTCAAAGGGTTGGTCTCTTCTATAGTATACCTCTGTGCTACAACACCAAGAGACTGGATTATATAGTTTGTGGAAGAGACAAAAAGTATGAGGATCATCTATGTATTTAAAGGCAGAGACTTTGTGTATAAACTTTGTGGTAAAGATCCAAATCATTGAGGAGCCAAATTATCAATTTAAGAAGTGATGTTATATCTCCTTGTAGCAAGGACCATGACAAGGGATCTGAAGGTATATGTAGCTCATCTTTGTGGCACATTTATGTGAAGTAGCCATGCTATCCTCCTATACATAAAAGAAGAATTAATTACAACATAAACAACGAATGTGAATATTTTTTGAACCAAGACAAAGGACATTGCAAGCAGCCTAAAGATATCATTGTGGTTCATTAACTAAAAGTCTAAGGAATCTATGTTGGATAAATATAACACATATCAACTGAAGAAAAAGTCAAAGGATTAGATCTTTGCAAGGATGGATAAGGTAAGAAAGATGCATTTATAACCTTTGTTCATGTAAATTATAGTGCATAAAATGCTAAGATAATAATCTAATGCTCTCTTGAAAGATAGTAGTATAAAGAGTCTGTGTAGATATATTTGAGAGATCATTGATATAATAGAATTTGAAGTCTTTCCTTGCATATAAACACTAGGTTATTGAAATCAAGGAATGAAATGGATTCCATCTCATATATAGAAAGCTTGTCAATGACATTTCTAAGGTTTTCATCTAACCCATTAGTATTCTTGTAGAACTTGCAATTTTTAAAGAATGGTAGGTCTTTGGACATTGAAGCATCTATGGTTTGTAAACCCTAGCAAGGTTTGAATATAAAACCCCTAATGAATTGTTTCCGCTAAAAGAATAAGATCTAGCTCTTGAAGATGACAAAAATGACATCATGTTGGTGTAAGGACAAGATTGATGAAAGAGTCCAAGATTAAGAGGGAGTTGACCTTCCTCAAAAGATAAGTACCCTACATCTTCCACTATCTTTGTACTTTTCTTAATGATATTTACTCTTTCATAGACTCCTAATAAAGCTTGAATGTTAATAATGAGAATTTCCTAAGCTTTGACAATGAATGAAAGAATCTAGCAAAGCACAAAGACTTTCTTAGAAGACAAACGTGAAGAAAAAGAATGCATTTTTAAGTTTGCATCAAAGAAATCGATTAGATGGAAGCATGAAAGAAAGACTTAACAAAAGGGAATAAGTTCACTTACCTCAACTAGAAAGAGGAAGTTGTAAGATATTAGATGGATACAATACTACTTGAAGTTTGGCAAAGAAGCTTGTGACATATGACATATTTATTACAATATCCTTTAGTAAGGAGTTGAAGAGTTTTGATATTATTGATACATCATTATACCAACAAATGATTGGTTCCCTGATATACTTGATTCAAGAACACATCGATTGGGTTGATCTTGATAGAGATAATACTTATGGTTGGGCGCTGATATGATTTCTTGGAAGAACATGAAGCAAAATTTTGTTGCAATGCAAAGGAAGACGATGTGAAGGATTGTACAATCATCTATGAAGAAGTTTGGCTCCATAAGCCATTTGATGAACTACTTGATGACATGTTGGATTCAATTATGATATTGATCAAAGTTGCATGAATATTGTTAGAAAACTAGGAAGGTCAAAACTTCAAGAGTACGATGTAGATAGGAGCCAAGAAGTTACAAAAGATCTCCATGAAAGAACAAATAACTAATGTAAGGGAAGTATGATTACTTCTGACACAAGCTTGGGCTTGTAGTTATTTACTCCCTTTTTGAGAGGGAGTGAGGATCTCCTCCCTGGTTGAGAGGGAGTGCAGGTGGATATTGTGTTCTTCATCTTCCACATACTATGGCTAGGACTAACAATTGTAAGCCTAGTGCATGAACATTTTTATGGAGAATGGTGGATTGGATAATTATCGAGGGACATACATTCTTGAGTGATGTATTATGGTTGACTAGGATTCACATCCTAAGTTGGATACATGGAATTGGTAAAGAATGGTCTGGAGTACATACTTTTACTTGGGTTAGGAAATGGTCCTATGAGGTAATACCTTGGGAAAACCCGGGTGGGGTATGTTGTAACATCCATTGGTTAAAAGTTCATGTAATAAAAGTTAATAAAGGCAAAATACGACCATGGTTGAGGAACACTTATTCCAAGATGAATGTTGGGCAAAGATATCCTAGTGGGCATCACTGGATGTGTTTATGGCTAAAGGAAATTGGCAAAGGAAATTGCTAAGGAATAAAAAAGGTAAAAAGGTATTTTGGCACATTTATTTATGAAAATAAAGGAAAATAGGAGAAAGGGAAGGTGAAAGGTCATAGGTTTCATGAGAGGAGGAAATTGAAGGAAAATAATGGAAATTGAAGAAAATATAGGCCTCATTGATAAAAAAGGTTTACGAGGATCAGTTTACAACTTTTTATGAGTTCAATTTTGGAGCTCTCTCATTATTCTCTCTCACACTCTTGGACACTTAGATTTTTCTTGGAGAATTCTAGCTTTGGAGCAAGGAAGGAAAATTCAATTAGAGGAAGGACAAGGAAAAGAAAGGAAAGAAAAGAGAAAGCAAGGAAGAGCAGGAACAAGCAGCTTCAGCATGAATACTTGCAGGTAACATATTTCATGTGTGATTTCCTAGCTAGTTTTGACATGTATGGCTTTGCATGTTGGTATTTGGTTCTCTAGTTGTCGGTGGCATGGTCTTGTCGGGTTATGACAACAGTTTTCAGGCTTGCCTCGCCTTTTTCCAGATAGCTATGGTGTGATGGGATTGTTTCTCGGTTTCGAGCTTTGGAATTGTTGGATGATTTCAGAATCCGGGGTGGAGGTGGACTCAGGAAAATTCCCAAAGGCCTAGGAATCCCTTGAACGATTTTGGACGGATACACGTTAAAGCCTTAGGGTGGAGTCTTGGTTTAGGACCTAATGATCCAGTGTGGATTGTGGTAAATCCCGAGAGACAAGGAGATGGAAAATTCCTTAAGGATACTAATGGAGTCTAGAAGCATTCCAAGCACGGTTTGGTTTTGTGATCTCGGTGTCGGTTTGGTGAGATCACAGTTTGGTGAGGGTGGAGGTGGTTTAACCTTTGGATTCCATTAGTTGTTTTCTTAGATTGGTTTATCCATGAGATCCCACATTCATGCTTGGAATATGACATGGGGATGACTAATTGAAAGAAATATTTGGTTCAACCATGTCTATCGTCAGGTGGTATGTGGAAGTCTCAAACCTAGTTGGCTCTTGCCTATGTTTAATAAAAGCTAAGTTCTCTTGCTTTTGTACTTGTTATTATGTAGCCTTAATGGTTTTTATCTCATTGTTATTTACATGGTTTAATGTTGGTTATAAGCATGGTCATATGACTGGTTATGTAATGGTTATTTCATGTATTTTTTCATAACTGAAAGGATAATGGATGCAAAACCTAATTGATGTCAAAAAAATTATAGGAAGAGGGTGGTGATCCTTCTTGTCAAGTCTCATATGAGTTATCAGTCATTTATGCTCTGTCTTGTATTGATGTCCTGTAGATTTCATTGATGCCAAGTGTTTAATAGAATGCCAGTCTCGGTTGGGGATGGTTAGGCCTAGTCCTGGAGCCATTTTTTAGCTTGCAAGTCTTGTTGTCATGTAAATTATGGATTTTGAAAGCTATAGGGGCTTCTGGGAAGTGATATGGATTATGGTCTTGAAAAGTGGCACAAATACAGAATTGGTAGACACAAGACTTAGGAGAATAGTCCCCAATCGCAACCATGCCTTGTGGTGGGAGCATCTAGAGCCTGTCAGACATACTCTTGTCCATATCAAGGGAGAATCCAGGGGTTTCATGCATGAAAAATATCAGTGGATCGAGGGACTGGTCATGGGTATGACTGGGAAGGCTTCTGGGAGTCCTATAGTAGGTATAAAAGGTTTGTGTTGTGGGTTTCCATCGATTCCACTTCCTTAAGGTCACCTAGGAAGTCGAGTCTTGTCATAGTAGCCCCTCATCTCATGTTTACCCTGGGGAAGCCGGTGAAAGTGGGTACATATGAGGGGAGGCATCGTTACAGGGTGGCATCAAAGCAAGTATGGGAAAAGTATGATTTTGTCAAGGTCAGTGTCATAATGCATGGGATCAGGGTATATTTTTGTATGGTAGTGCATGATGTTATGTTTTTATAATGTTACGTATCCATATATGCTTATGTTTATACGTGTACATGTTAATTTGGACTGATCTTGTAGATGAGATAAGCCTCTTGTGAACAACAATGAGGTATGGATTTTATTTTGGTATCTATTGGTTTTTTTTACATGATATACTTGCAGGGAGAAGAGAATCAAGGATGACGAGAAAAATTGTGAACTATAGCTCCCATGACTCCCCTTACAGATTAGTTGGGCAGCAAGGAGATAAGCATTCTCCTGGTATAGTAAATACATTGAGGAGCTCAAGGGATGAAATTAGAAGTTGCATGGAAGATAATGATAGGTTGGTTGAGGCTCAGGAAAGGCTTGCAAGGGCTCAGGAAAACAAGATAGAGGTTAATCAAGCTATCCTTTAGAGCTTGTCAGAGTTGTAGAAATAGGGATAGATAAGGATCAGTCAGGAGAAGGAAGAAAAGACCAATGGAGCCTATGGTAGAAGTTCACGATCCGAACACAGGATGGATAAAGAGGACATATTTAGAGGTGGTAGATCATTGGACACACTTGACAGGAGGAACGGTATGTATGGGCATCATGTTGGTTCCTCTTCTATGAGACATTAATGTAGTCATCACTGTCACCATCCTTACAGGAAGGGTGAGTACTTGCCTGAGGAGTTTAAGAAAGTCTAGCCACCTACATTTGATGGAGAGATGAAGAAGTCAGAAGATGTTAAGGCATGGTTGCTTGGGTTGAAGAAATTCTTCAGATTTCATAAATATACAAAGAACATGAAAGAATATATATCCACTTTCAGCCTTAAAGGGAAAGCAGATATCTCGTTGGAGGATGTGAAGAATGTTAAAGGTATTTAGGAGGATAAATTGACTTAGAATGAGTTTGAGAGGCTCTTCAATAAGAAGTATTTATCGTAAAGGTACTATGAGGACAAAGCTAAAGAGTTTTATGAGTTTCAGATGGGTTCCATGAAAGATGATGAGTATACTAGCAAGTTCTTGGAGATATTGGGATATGTGCCTTACCTCAAGGAGGAGAAGGCCAAGGTTCATAGATTCATTAGTGGACTACTAGTAGCATACATAGATTGGATGGAGTTCGATGAGCCTATATTGTTGGAGGATGCCATCCGAAAGATGAAACATTGTTATGAGCAGTTGAAGTGCAAAGTTGAGCCTAAGTGTGACTTGAAAGGAAATGAGAAAGTTAAAGGAAAATGGCCACCAAAGCAGGGAAGACCTTAAGATGCAGGTGAGAAATAAAATGTGGTCCCTTACAAGAAGTTCAATACAGTTGAGAAGGGACATGGAGAGAAGAAAATTAGAGACGATGGTAGAGCATCATTGCAGTGTTGGATATGTAGCAAGGATCAACGTAAGAGGGATTGTTCATAGTATTAGGGTGGTAGACCCAATATCTATAGTGATCAAGAACCGCATACAGTTGGGGATGTTGGTCAGAGCATTCCTCAGATTTATGTAGCTGTGGACAATAGACATATATCATTGAGATGGAAGGTAAGCTTTGTGATCAAGTTGTTTCTATTTTTATTGTTCCTAGATCTAATTATAGTTATATTAATCCTTACTCGGAGGATAAGTGTTGTTTGAGAAAATAAGTGCATACATAATCTTGGTTGGTACAATGGGCTTTAATTACAATGAAGAGTTTTCACCATTAGGTAAGAGCTTGTGCATTTGAGTTAAATGGTATGCCTATAACAACACATTTGAATGTACTGACATTGGGATCGTATAGCATTCTTTTGGGTATGGATGGGATGTACCTTCATAGGAGCAAAGTGGATTGCTTCGGAAAGGCCATTGAGTGCCTGGATGATAGTGGGGAAAATATAATTTTTTAGGGAAAGAAGAAGCCTACATCAATGAGGATGGTTATCGCTTGCACGCTAAGCGTAGTTGCAGCAAAAGGTTGTGTGATGTTTGCAGTGCATATATCCAGTAACAAGGGTAAAGATGTTGAGGATGAAAAAATCTTCAAGAGGTACCTTGAATTACAACAATATTAGGATGTGTTTCTAGCATAGGTTCCAGAGTTACCTCCTCACAGGGAAGTAAATTTCTCTATTTATTTGGTGCCAGGGGCATCACCAACATCGAAGGCACATTACAGGATGAGTACCCCATAGTTAGTAGAGTTGAAATTGCAGTTAATGGAGATGTTTGACAAATGATACATTAGGCCAAGTGTATGAACTTGAGTTGCACCAGTGTTATTCATAAAGAAGAAAGGTGGTACTCTCAGATTGTGCATTGATTACAAGAAATTGAACAAGGTGACGATCAAGAATAGGTACCCATCACTGACGATTGATGATTTGTTTGATCAGTTGAAGGGAACAACAATGTTCTCTAAGATCAACTTGAGATGAGGATACCATGAGGTACACATCAAGGAAGAGGATATCTATAAGACTTCCTTTAGGATCAGGTATGAAAATTATGAGTTTGTTGTAGTTCCATTCGGTTTGACTAATGTCGTAGTTGCATTTTTGTGTTTGGTGAATAGTGTGTTGCATCCTTATCTAGACAAGTTTGTTAATGTATTCATTGATGACATATTGATATACTCCAAGAATCAAGAAGAGCATGTCGAGCTTTTAGAAGCAGTGTTGAGATTACTAAGAGAGCATCAGTTGTATTCCAAGATTAGCAAGTGCAGCTTCTTTCATATAGAGGTGCATTACTTGGGACATGTTGTTTACAAGGAAGGCCTAGCAGTAGTTCTAGAAAATATAAGGGCCACAATGGAGTGGGAAACTCCTAGGAATGTGGATGAGGTGAGATCATTCATGGGATTGGTAGGTTACTACAAAAGGTTCATTGATAATTTCTCATGCATTGCATATCCTATGACATCCTTGTAGAGGAAAGGTAAGAAGTTCGAATGGACAAAAGAATGTGCAGCTAGTTTTGAGCAACTAAAGAAGTTGTTGACCAATGCTCCAGTTCTTAAGATTGTAGATCCAAATAAAGAGTTTGTAGCATGTACAGGTGCATGTAAAAGAGGAATTGGTGGAGTCCTTATGCAGGAGAGACATGTGGTGTGCTATGAGTTAAGGAAGTTGAAAGAGCATGAGAAGAACTACGTGACTCATGATCTTGAGTTGGCAGCTATTATTCATGTCTTGAATATGTGGAGGCATTATCTTCTTAACAAGAGATTTGTATTGATGAGGAATCACATTGGGTTGAGATACTTGTTTGACCAGCTGAATTTAAATGCCAGGTAAGCTAGATGGTTGGCTACCTTTAGTGAGTTTGACTTCGAGATCAGACAAATTAAGGGAAAGGAGAACCGGGTTGTAGATGCTCTTAGCAGGAAGGTACAGGTGAATCATATAGCAGCTATGAGCTCTTATGGGACAAATTTACAGAACAAGATCTTGCAGGCAGGACAACGAGATGATAGTTATATGGAGATTATGCACATGTTACAACATAGTACAAGTATAGGTATAGGTACAAGTGATTAGGATGCAGACTATCATCTCATGGAAAATGGTTTGGTGAGATTCAGGGATAGGATCTATGTGCTGGATTGCAGTGATCTCAAGAATCTTATCTTGAGGGAGTTTCATGTCAATCCATACTCGAGTCACCTAGGATATCAAAAGATGTTTAAAGTGGTGAAGAAGTTTTACTATTGGTCCAATCTGAAGAAGGAAGTGGTAGATTTCATGGTTAGATGTTTGGATTGTTAGCATGTAAAGGAAAAATGTAAGCATCTAGGTGGTCTACTATATCTTATTTTGATTCCGGAATGGAAATAGGAGGTCATTTCCATGGATTTAATTATAGGTTTTCTGAGGACAATGAGACAACATGATTCTATTATGGTCATGGTCGACAAGTTGGGAAAGGTAGCTCACTTCATTCCAATGAAGACTACATATTTAGCTAGTGAGGTGGCACAATTTTTCATCAAGGAGATCATGAGATTACATCGTGTTACAGAGAATATTGTGTCAGATAGGGATTTGAAGTTCACTTCCAAGTTTTGTAAGGAGATAGTTGCAAGTTTGGGTACAAATTTTGCCTTCAATACAACCTATCATCCACGGATAGATAGGAAAATGGAGAGGGCCAATAGGGTCTTGGAGGATATGCTGGGGATGTACGCGATACACCAGATGAGAATATGGGAGGAGTATCTTCCATTGGTTTAGTTTGCATAAAAAAATGGTTACCAAGAGTCATTGAGGATGAGTCCTTTCAAGGCACTATATGGGCATAGTTATAATAGAGCCATCAATTAGAGTGCTCCAGTAAACAGGGTACTTATTGGACTATATAGGTTGGCAGACATGGAACAAGAAATGCATGTTATAAAGAATAATCTAAAGGCAACACAGGATAGACAAAAGAGTTATGTAGACCAACACAGAGCATTCAAGGAGTTTCAGGTTGGGGAGAATGTGCATTTGCACATCGAGCCCAAGAAAAGATCTTTGAGGATTCGATCATGTGCCAAGTTGGCACCAAAGTATTCCGGGCCTTTTGAGATCCTTGAGAGGAATTGATGAGTGGCCTATCAAATTGCACTACCTCCAATAATGAAATTCCACGATTTTTTCCATGTTTCATTGCAAAAGAGGCATATAAAGAATGTTGATCATGTTATTGATTGGTCTATATTGCAGGTGGAGCAAGAAGGATAATTCCAACGAGAGCCTCAATGCATATTGCAGCGGAAGCAACTCATGCTGAGGAACAGAGCCATAGAGAAATTTAAAGTCTAGTGGAAGCACTTTGGGCCCAAAGAAGCTACATGGGAGATGACAGATTAGATGCAGGCCAGCTGTCCTTCTTTGCTTTCCGGTGGAGGAAAAACAATTTTGGTATGTTGTTTGGTATATGTTTGGCATATGTTTTGCTGATGTTTTGGTATATGTACATATGTATATGGATGTAAATATTGCCACGAGCTGAGTTATAAAGCTCCAATAAGTAGTATGGTTGTTATCTTGTAATGTTGTCATGAAGTTTTGATTTTGAGCAGGTCATTATACAACGATCTAAGTTAAAATGCTCCATGGGTAGTATGTTTTCTTTTCAATGGTTTTTTTGAGGTCTTGATGTGCTTTAACACTGAGGATGGTGTTCCTGTTAACAGTGTTGGACCCACCAACAAAGGGGATATTCCCGATGTGAAGTCCCAACTAGACCTCGCATCATTTAGTGTAGGATTCCCATCCAGTATGAAGGCCCCGTTTCCATATACTTAGAGATATGCCTTGGCTCTAGCTGTCAGCACATGAGAGTGTTACGCTGGTATCTTCAAACAACAAGGTATGTGTGTCTGGTGAGTGCATAATGTAACTATGTTGAGGTTCTCTTACTACAAAGGGGGAGAGTAAAGTGAGCCTCTACATGAGAGGTAGTAGTATCACCCAAGAAAAGACACACACGAACCAGAAAGGTATGTCCAACACCCAGCGGAATAGTCCACAATAGATGCAGTAGTTGTTAAAACCAAGGTGAAGGGGACAACATGTACACCAACCATCTAAGTAGTCCACACGGATGTGACGGTCGTTATAACCATAAAATAAAGATGTTTTGTCGAGTATCCTGCAGAGTAGTCCACAAAGATTTGATAGTGGTGATAGCCAATACAAAAAGGTGGTATGTCTAGTATCCCGTATAGTAGTCCATAGGGATGAGACAATGGTGATAAGCAATACAACACATCTTCAACAATGTAAGTACTAAAACAACCAAAGTAGTTCAACTATCTTAGTACAGGTTAAGAAAACATGCATTACAAATGTTTAAATAGTAGTCTTACAAACATCTACAAAACATGTGTGAAAATGTGTTGGCATTAATAGGTTTCTGAATTAAGAAAAAGTCCCAAGACACATTTGTACACCATACTTCACTAGTCCCAGTAGTGGGACATTGGAGCCACTCCTTGCTTCTTAAATAAAAGACTACATAATCTCAAGGCTATGTGGGAGGAGCCAAGGTAAAAAGTCCCTGCTCACACAATGGGAGGGGTATGTATAGCCAAGGGCGATGCTTGACCCTTGTGACATTTGGACTACCCTCATGGCCATTCAAATTCCAATGACTTTTCAACTAACATGACCCTTCAACTTCTTGTGTGTGTCCATTGTACTTCACTTTACATTACATTGAGTTACAACAAATATGGCCCATAGTGGTGATGTGGCCAAGACAACTCACGACACAACCCGACATGACACTGCTGACATGTACGACTGCTTGTGGTGTCCATATCAAGTTGCTGCACTACTGAGTGATGGATGTACTCTTCGTGTGCTTTGTATTCTCCTCCACATGGCATAGTGTCGTGGGGTCTTTGATGGTATTGGTCTTGCATGATGGTTCAATGCATATGTTCCTTTCACTTGTTGCTTGATGTGCTTGGTACATCCATCCAGCTACAAACAAGTCTTCTAGCATGTGTGCTGCTTCTTCATCCTGTTCTTCATCTCGCCATGATCTATCAGTGTACCTATTCTTGCAATTCACCCAAGACGGTACGACATCAAATCCAAAACCTCTGAGTCTAGCATGATTCGTTGTTATCATGTTATGGGTGATAGGGAGGGAGGACAACTCACTGAGACAACATAGAGCACAACTCAAGCTAGAATAAGGAACTTCAGAAGGACAACCTGCATTGTCGAGAAGAACTACACAGTGACTATTGCGAGGAAGAATTGCACAGTGAAGGACACCAATGACAGATGCAAGGTAGGACCCTGAGGGATACTTCTATGCAATTCCTAGAGGGAAGGAAAGATAGGGATGCAAGGGACTTGCTGGGCAGTTTTGCGCAGTTTTCAAGAGTAAGGCATGACATGGCTACAAGGGACCTGCTAAGCATGTCTGCGCAGTTTTGGAAAACATTGCAGAGAAAGGAAGTAGAGGACCTACTAGACATGACTGCACAATTTTCAACAGTAAGGCATGACAGGGCTACAAGGGACCTGCTAGGCATGACTGCGCAATTTTGGAGAACAGTATAGGACATGCAATAGAGGCCCTGCTAGACATGTCTACGTAATTTCTGAAGGCAGTGCAGACCAAGGCAACAGAGGACCAGTTGGGCATGTCTACCCATTTTTGGAGGACAATGCATACCCAGATCTCAGAGCAGTGCAGGCTTCCAGCAGACAAGAGGGAGGCATGATAACTATGCTTAAGAAATGGGTAGTTCAGTTTGGACATGGAGGCAGTATTTTGCACAATTCTAGGAGATAGAGAGGTTTCTCACTTCCGAGATTGTGAAATGCAGCTAACCTAGAGGACAAACTCAACCACAGAAAGTTTTGGGCAGTAGAGCAGGGTCACTGAGGGCTGACACTGTGTAGTGTAGCTTAATCGGGGTCTGGTGGAAGAGGGTTGTTTGGTCGAACATATTTTCAAGAAAATGTCTAGGTGTTGAAAACAAGTGAACTTGTGCAGACTTGACATCATGATCACGTGCTTAGAAAATTTTTACGATGAGAAAACATAGATCACCATACAAAAAGATAAAACATGCCCTCGATGAGACTGTCTTAGAGCCGAGAGCAACAAGCGCGACACTTGAGATAGACCTTCAGATGACCATGACGACACTTGTGCGACAGTGCTTACAACTTTCTGTGTGAGTATGACAGATGTTTACATAGCAAAGACAACCTAAACACACAAAGAAAAACCTTCAAAATCACTAGAACAAGATTTCAAGCTTGAAAAAGAAATCAAATGCCAAAAGACGACCGCTGGTCAAACAAGAAAAACGGGGGAAAAGACTTCACAAGAGCTCACGGGGTGAGCTCGAGCGTTTGCAACCATCAAAGGAAAAACCAAGGAAGGCTCTGAAATTTGGATGTAAGCCAAAATTTTGGAGGGTGTTGTAGTCGCTACAACAATTCCCCAAGGGGGATGGGTTTGTAACAACCCCTGGTTAAAAGTTCATGTAATAAAAGTTAATAAAGGAAAAATAAGACCACAGTTAAGGGAAACTTATTCCAAGCTTAATGTTGGGAAAATATATCCTAGTGGGCATCACTGGATGTGTTTATGGCTAAAGGAAATTGACAAAGGAAATGGCTAAGGCATTAAAAAGGAAAAAAGTTATTTTGGCACATTTATTTATGAAAATAAAGGAAAATAGGAGAAAATGAAGGTGAAAGGTCATAGGTTGCACGTGAGGATGAAATTGAAGGAAAATAATGGAAAATGAAGAAAATAGAGGCCTCATTGATAAAAAGTCTTTTGAGGATCAGTTAGTAACCTTTTGTTAGTTCAATTTTTGAGCTCTCTCATTATTATCTCTCTCATACACTCTTGGACACTAAAAGTTTTCTTGTACCATTCTAGCTTTGGAGTAAGGAAGGGAAAAGCAATCAAAGGAAGGACAAGGAAAAGAAAGGAAAGGAAAGAGAAATAAAGGAAGAGTAGGATCAATCAACTTCAACAAGAATACTTGTAGGTAACATATTGCATGTGTGATTTCCTAGCTCATTTTTACATGCATGGCTTTTCATGTTGATATTTGGTTCTCTAACTGTCGATGGCATGGATGAGATGTATTACAATTTCGTTACTCAACTAAGCACAACATGCAAGTGAATAACCTATCTCTCTACTCACTGAGAAGATCTGACCTAGACTTAGTCAATTTCTGCCTCTGCTTGAGCCCCTATTTCCTTGCGCAATTCCTTGATAAATTATGCCCCTATTATTTAGGAATTTCTCTAAAATGGATTGTGCAATTCCCAAGGTTGATCATCTGACTTCATGCAACACCTATAAACTCAATAATAGTCTACAACTGAAGTTACACTGCCTTGGAATCTCCACCACAGCTCGGGAACTCGAATTATTTGCATGCACTAGCTACTTTGGGTTGATTGATCAGTTAACTTGATGATCACTGAGTTAGACCAAAGTCTCACTACACAACTGACCTTCCACTAATTCCTCCAATAGTTAGAACTAGTTTAACTGAAAACAACTTGAAATAACGAACCTTGATCGCTACAAATTAGAAATGCCACATGCTTAAATAAACTCTAACTCCTCCAACTCAAATTTACTGAGTAAAGTAGGTGACACAAGCCATGTCATACAAGTTAATTACATCCAAGTTGTCTGTTGATGTGGAAATTCAAATTTTCTCAATTTAATTAAGGAAAAATCAAATTGAGAATTTCTTGCTGCATTTTTCAACGTGAGTAAGGGTGAAACACATTGTTCATAGGGCACATTTAAGTTGCAGGTGCATTGGTAAGCCCAAATGACACTACGATGAACTTGTAATGCTCATATCTTGTTCTAAATGTCGTTTTATAAATACCCTCATCCTTTCTGCACACCTAATGATAGTCTGATCTCATATCAATCTTGGAGAATACTACTTCTCCTCTTAACTGATCAAATAAATCATCAATTCATGGCAATGGATACCTGTTCTTGATGGTCGCCTTATTCAGTAGTATGTAATCAATGCAAAACCTAAGTTTTCCATCCTTCTTCTTCACAAATAGAACCAGTTCTCCCCATGAGACACATGTGGCCTTATTTAGCCCGTGTCCAACATCTCCTTGAATTGCAACTTTAACTCAACTAGTTCCAGGGTTCTCATTATAAATGGAGCTTTGGATGTTGGAGCTTCTATTGGCACTAATTCAATAGAGAAATCCACCTCTCTATGAGGAGGAAATCTAGATATTTCTTCCAAATAAGCATCTTAAAATAGTTTTAAAATAGGGTATTTCCTAAGAATAAGTTGTCATCATTGTCAACATTGTAGTTAGCTTCAACTTTGTTGGATATTTTCACAACAAATAAAAGACATCCATTTGTGCAGCTTCTCTTGGTTTTCATAGCTAAAATGAATCTCACAAAGGTGGTTTTCAGCTTTCCCTGCAATACTTTATGCTTTCCATCTTCATCAAGGCACTTGATGGTATTCTTAAAGCAATCTACCTTGGTTTGATGTAGGTATAACCAATCCATACCCAACAATATTCTATATACTCCCAATGGCAGCAAGTTGAGGTTTCCAACAATTAGCATCCCATTCAATTCGATTGGGAAATCCCTCACCTAATGCTCAACTCTTTTTGCCATCTCTGTGGCTATTTGAACTAGCGAAGACTCGTCGTGTGCTTATTTATTTAGTGAACATTTCTCAACAATAACGGGAGTGATGTAACTAAAATTTGAACTAGGGTCAATCAAAACTAAAATGTTTTAGTCACAGAGCATACCTTCCATCTCTATAATCACTGGCTTATAATCAACTTGGAGATAATCCACAATTGAGTAAATTTTGGGTATATTTTGAGCCATGTACTTGAATGTCTATGCTTACTATGCATTGTACAATCTCGATTTAGCATGCTTGTGTTGTGGAAAATCTTTCCTCAGGTGATTTCTTACACAAGTCCAACACTTAAAAGGACCCTTCTCATAGCCCTTAGCTTCTTCTTGAGTGGAATGACCTTTTTTGACAGTGTTGTATTTATGTTGATTTTCTTGGTTATCTAGGGTTGTGCTCATTCCCTTGGTTGTTTTTTTCCTATTTACTTTAAACTTGGCATTACCTTTGAATTTCTAGTATGATTTATATTCAATTTTGCACCTAGACTGCTCATAACAATGCTTCAATTCCTGAATAGTATCCTCTAATGCCTTGGGCTCATCGAACTCAATTCTACCCTCAAAGGATTGTGGTATTCCACTAAAATACCTATGAATCTTTTCTTTTGCTTCATTAAGGTAGGGAGCATACCTTAGAAGCTCTAGGAATTTGGTGGTGTATTAATCATTTGTCATTTTTCCTAATCTGAGTTCATAGAACTACTTATCCTTGCTATCAAAATACGTCTCAGATAGATAATTGTTCCTCAAATAATCTTCAAACTCCTTCCAAGACAACTCTTCCTCCCTTATGCCCTTTACCTTTTTTCAGATCTTCCCACCTATATCAGCCTTTCCTTTTAGGCTGAAAGAAACTATCATTTCCTTCATGTTCTCTAAATAATTGTGAATTCAAAATAATTTCTTCATACCTAGCAGTCAGGATTTAGTTTCCTCTGATTTTCTCATTTCACCATCAAAGGTAGGATTCTTATCATTCTTAAACTCCTCAAGTACATACTCTCTTTCTCTCTTTTCCTCATGGTGATGGTGGTGGAAATGACAATGTGGCCTTCTATGAGTGTCCTAATATTGTTGATCATGGGCGCTTGACTTATATTAGGAGTACTTAATGGAGTTACTCCTTTCATGGTGTCTTCACTTGACAATTTGTGCATGTTTCCAGATCTATTGTCATTTTCCCCATTGGTTCTATTTTCTTGTACCAAAGGACTTTGCATGTCCCTATAGTTGATTCCCAACTCATGCTTCCTTTTCATTTATAGATCTAATAGGCTTTGCAGTATGAATGCATTTAATTCCACCTATTTCTCTTGTGCTCTAACAAAAATCTCATTTTTGGCCTTACAACTCCTTATTTATGCTCTCAAGCTCCTCAATTTGTCCATCCAATCAGGAGAGTCTACCACTCCTTGTTGTCTAACTGATCCCTTCTCTTCATTTTTCCTTCCTTATTCATGTTCATGGTATTATTGATTGGAGCTATACTACGTCATTATACTATTCATTCCCTGGTCCATTGGTTCTATATTGTACCATCCTTTGTTGTTCATGTGGTCTTTGACTCTCATGTGTTGTCACACACACATGGCTATTATATTTAAACAAATTTGAATGCATGATAACCACTATCACCTTGCCTTATTGTTGGAAATTTGTTGGTGTAATGATAGCTGCAACATTGCACCTTAGTTAGTGCATTAGTCTCAATGAAATCGTGCCAAATCATCAATACTACGCTACATGCATATATCAAAATATAATACACCAAGAAACACATATAATCAATACACAAACAACCAAGTTTTTGATGCTCGACATGATGCTTTAAGGCCTCACTATATCTTCGAAGGTTCAATGTTGAACCTGTGTTTGTTGGGTCTGCGATAGAGCCCTTGTAGTCTAATTATTGAACCTGGAAGCTCTGATACCACCCTGTAACATACCCCCTATGATCCCCAACCTCAACTAAGGGTAAAAGTAGGTAGTTACTGTGATGACTCAACTCCCATTGTCACTTTATGGAAATGGGGTTTAAATTTTTTCATCTTTTTTTTTTTTACTTTCTCAAAACAAGAAACATATAACATTGTTGCATTCATCTCATCGAGACATGTCCAATGACATAAATTTTGTTCCAATCTGGTTCATGGATTGAAAGATATGACCAATTAAAGTTTTGGCAGCTACCAACCCATTCATACTAGGTCGCGAAATAATCAAAATTCTTATGGTCCACATGAACCAACCATCTCTCTCTCTCTCTCTCTCTCTCTCTCTATATATACTATATATATATATATATTATATATAATATATATATATATATTATATATATATATAGATATACATGTTGGGGTGCATGCAAGTGCGAGCTGTAACAACCCTAGTGAAAATTCCATGTAAAACAATATATATGGCCATGATGATGGGACATGTATTCCAAGTTGAATTTTGGGCAGGACATCCTAGGGGGTGTTCATTTGATTGTTTATGGCTAAGGAAGTTGGCAAAGACAATGGTTAAGGCTTTGGAAAGCAAGATGCATTTTTGGCACATATATTTATGAAAATATAGGAAATTAGGAGAAAAGTGAGGTGAAAGGTCACAGGTTGCATGTGAGGAGGAAATTGAAGGAATATAATGAAAAATTAAGAAAATGGAGGCCTCATTGATAAAAAGGCTTCTAAGGATCAATTGGCAGGCTCTTGGTCAATGTAAGCTGTTGGCTCAAGTTTTGGCTATGGTTTTGCATTGGAGCACGAAAGGAAAAGAAGGAAAGAGGAAGCGAAAGATCAAGCAAGGAAAGGTAGGATCAAGCAGCTACAATAAGATTCATTGCAGGTATCAATTTACATGTGTATTTTCCTTGCTATATTTGGCATGCATGGAATTGCATGTGGTTCTTTTGTTGTTGTGGCATGGGCTTTGCCAGGTGTAACAATGTTCTCATCATAGCCTTGCCATTTCCTGATAGCCATGGTGTGATGGGGTTCTCATGTTTTGGTTGAGCTAGATTGCCAAATGGATTCGAAGCTGAGTGGGGTGGATCTCTGAATGATCAAGCACATGGCCTAGCTGTCCCTGAACCAGAATGTGGATTACAGTAAATCCATTGGCCTAGTGACCCTTGATCCAGATTATGGGTTGCGGTAAAGCCAAGATTGTGTTACCTCGGTGGGCCTAGGAATCCTTGCAGGTGAATGGCAGGATATATGGTAAATCCAAGAGGTGGTTTTCTCTCTATTGGGCCTAGTAATCCTGAGTTTGGGATATGTGCTAAAGCCTGGAGATTGGGTCTCAGTTTAGGGCCTAGTGATCCGGGTTTTGTATTGCGGTAAATCTTGAGAGACTAGGAGACAGGAAAATTCCTCACGGTGTAGGTGGAGAAATCTGGTGGCATCCATGCTTGTTTTGCCTAGTGATCGGGTGGAGATCATGGTAAAGCCTATTATGATGTGTTCATTGTGTTGTCCTGGTGATCTGGGATGGATTACAGTAAAGCCTGGTTTCTATGATGATCCAGATCTTGGGGGGAGGCCCTCAAGATCTAAAATATTGAAATGGATCTTGGGGTGGAGGCCCCCAAGATTTGAAAAATTGAAATTGCTAGAAAAAAAAGAGTAGAATGCCCAATAAAAAAAACCACAAAGAACTTTTTTTATTAAAACAGATAATAATTGTAAGGACTACATTGTGGTGGACAATCTATCCTTTTACAAAATGTGACTTGTTACTTATAGTATTTTTTAGTTACAATACCACGGTTCAATTCCATGGGTGGATGTCACAATACCATGGGTGAATGAATACTATGGGTGGATGTCACAATACCACGGGTCAATACCATGGGTGGATGTCACTTATAATACCATGGGTGGATGCTACTTACAATACCATGGGTAAATTCCATGGGTGGATGAATAACACGGGTGGATGAATACCATGGGTTGATGCCATTTTCCATTCGGATCAATTGATGAGGGTGAGGTGGTTTAGCCTTGGTATGCCTTGGTTGGTTCTTTTGGTTTGAGTCCCACATTCATGCTTGAAATATGGCACGGGGATGAATGACAGAAGAGAGATTTGGCTCAACCATTCTATGGTCAGGTGGAATGTGGAAGTCCGATCCCAAGTTTGGTTTCTACATCATTAATGAAAGGTTATTTCTCCTTATATTTCTATGATAATTTTGATGGATTATATGTGGTCCATATGGCTGTACTTTCATGAGAATTTTTGTTGTTATTATCATGGTTATATGTGTGTTTTATGACAACAACTATGTATGGATCTCAACATGTTTTTTCTTGTAAACGAATGGATAATGTATTTATGGCCTAATAAATGATAATGCAACAAATGACATGAGGGAACAATGGTTCATAACGATTCTCAAATAAGTATGAGATCCCTACACTTAATTCTGTTGTTTACACCTATAGGTTACATGTTGATGATATGTTTGACGAAATGCCTGGCATGGCTAGTAGAGGTTTGATTAAGGTATTATTTAACTTACTGCTTTTGCATCATTGTTTCCCTGTTATTTGACTGATCTTAAGCTACCATTCCATTCTGGGCAGTGACCTAGGCTCTAAGCTTGAAAAAGTGGCTCAAATATCGGGGTCAATGGCATAACGCTGGAAAATTTGGTCTCTGAACGTTGACAGGAAAGCCTGTGATAGTGAATTTGGGTATTTGGATGTTGTCATGCCTATAACATGAGAGCAACTGAGGCTTAATATGTCCAGAACATCAGTGAGACCTAGGGATAGGATTTATGAGTGGCTGACATGTCTCTTGAGGGTTATGTTGCTGATGTGGATAGGTTGGTTGATGTGTTTCGTCGATTTCACTTCCTTAAACTCACATAGGGAGTCGAATCCAATCATAGTAGCCTCTCATCGCATGTTTACCCAATTGGCATGGTTACTTGGGTAGATGTGGGAGGAGGGTGTTACAGAGTGGTACCAGAGCATGGTTCACCCCTTGGGCTGGATGGGCTATGTGTTGATCATGCAACCATGTCAGTTGCATGTATTTCTCTTACACTTGCATTCCATGTGCTTGCTGCATTTGTTGATGTTGATCATGGTTGTAGTAAGGTTGTCATGAGGAACTTGATGTTAATTTTGTGGAATGCATCATCATGAGTATATGGTTGGTTACATATTGGTATATGTCTCTTGATTACATCCTTGTATGTTAGGTTGAATTCTTGTATCCTTGATTACATGTATCAGTCTTGTAGGTTGGTTACAAGTATTGATCGCTTATGCTCAACTACATGGGTTCATGCATATGTGTAGTTGATTAGGCATTGCTTATGCATGTTGATGGTTGCATGTGGTAATGTGTACAATGGAGTAATGGTTGTTGTCATGCATGAGGTCATGGTTTGTGAAGTTTATATGGTGATGTGTTGATGACTGGACTCTAGCTAGAATGAGGTGTATATGGTTTGGTACTCATATGTTATATGTCTATATGCAGTTGTTATGCATGTATGGTTTTGGTTATGGTTATGCATGAATAGTTGGTCAAACATGCCTTGTGAAGTCATTGTGTGCAATTTAGGTCATTAGGGTGATATTGGTATGCTATGGTGCTAATGTAGTTGCTGAGATAAAGCAAGAGATGTAGATCATCATAATGAGGTTGTAGCATTGGTCTTTGGGGTAAGATAAGATCGTCATACAGGTATTGTATGTTTGGCATGCAGGTATGTAAGTCAAGGATTGTTATTGCCTTTTGATATTATGGTTAAATTCATGATAGAGGTTAGTTGATTAGTGTAGTTATATGAACATGTGTCAGATAGTCAAGAATGATAGTAACCAGTAGTTGCAAGTATTGATATTGTTGTTTTATATTAGATAACTTGATGAATATGTTATATGTTGTTGATGAGCATGATAGGTTAACTTTTTTGTTGTTATATGCTAGTAACTTGATGATTAGGGTTATTACATTAAGATCTTGATGTTATATGTATCATGCTAAATTGGATTGGCCTATGCAGATAGTTAGAATTACGACATTCAGGTTTGATCTGACATATTTGTGATATGGTTTTGTACTAATCTAGATTGACTTTGCATATGTTTGAATCGTAATTGTGTATGAGTTATGATGCAAACATGCTAGCTAGTGACTATTTGGATATCATGATTTTATTTATGGGGTTAATATGTTGTGAATATATGTCATGCTAATATGGATTGATTGTGCATATAAGGTTGCCTCCCCTGAAATGCACTAATGTGTGAGTTTGCTTATGCAGTACACTAGGTGCTTCATTGTTGATTATGTCATCTATTTGGTGTTTGAGTGTTTGGTGCCTATTATGTCGTCTACTTGATTTATCTGACATGGTGTGTTCATAGCTTACTTGAATGTTTGATTAATTGCATGATATGGGTATGTGTATATAAGGTTGAATGAAGAAATGACCTTGTTTTAAGATGATTGTACTAATACATGTGTTGAGCCAGTTGATATGTACTTGCGTGTAAGTAGGTGATAGGTGTAGCATTATCTCTAATGATTATGAGTTGACTATGGATTATGACATGATTATTAGTCCTGCTAAATGTTGATTTCAAATTGATAGTTATGATTTTCTTGATATTTGGAACATGTGGTTGAGATGTGTGAGTAGTTGCAAGAAGCATGCTGGTATTAGCCTGACAAGGTAATAGTTGATGTGTTTATATCACTAATAGTTGGGTAATGTGATAGTATATAGTAAGCCTCGATTGTAGCAAGGTAAAAAGGTAAAGGAAAGGAATTGGGAAAGAATTCCTTTGGCTATGTTTGGAAAACCTAATTCCAAACGAATGAGTACTATGCATATAGGAAGTCTTCTTAACCTTCATTTGTCTAAAATTATGTGGATATGTGCTATATTCATGGACATGTAATTGACAGGTGTATTAGCTAGTGTCTAGTTACAGGTGGATCTGTCAAGGGGATTGAAGTTCCTTGAGAGATGGCATGGATGTGTTCAGTTACAAGGCAATGTGCTTGGCACGAAAAGATAAGGTATTTGTTGTATTGTTATATTTATTTATGCACTGACAGTTATGTGTTTATGGCAGTATGATGCAGGGGATTGCATGGCAAAGAAATTTCCATGAAATTTTGAAGAAGGCTCTGGTTGAGCTTTCCTTGGGAACCATGGGGATTAAGTCATGGTGTATGTGGTTAATCTTGTGCTTTTGGTATTTTGTGATTGTTGTGCTTGATTTGCGAATTTTCTTATGTATGGTGCATAGCTATGCCACTTTATTGTGGTGTCATGTTGTTATTGGTTTTCATGGTTTTCTTCTTGGTATTGCCTTTTATGTTTTGAGGCTTGGGAATTGGTTTTGGGAAGAGGAAGATTTGATGGAGCTCGGGGAAAGTTGTGTGGTACCCGACAGGTGATGTAAGACTTAGAAGCTCGGTGCATGAGTAAGTGCAGCGGAAGTTGAAACTATGACAGTTGGTTGGACTGGTTGGGTCCATAGTGGTAAACAGACGGTGTCAGTCCATACATGTGAAAGGTAACTAGAAAAGGTAAAGTAAATGGATCTGAGGTGGCAGATGCCTTGGCTATGTTGGGAATGATTGTTCTCAATGTTGTGCATCTTGTGCACGAATAAAGGAAGTTCTCTTGACCTAGACCTTATAATATTGGGCATATTTGTTGTGATCATGATTATGGTGATTTTTATATGTATACATGTATGTATGTATGTATGTATGTATGTATGTATATCATTGTCTGATAGGACCATTATTGATTTGAGATAATGTTTATTTATATATATGTGTGTATCCATGTATCTATGTCACTGTTTGATAGGGTCATCAAGAATCATCCTTGTAGAGGAATGATTGCTTACATAGGCAAATAGCAGGAAGAGGTTCCTAGCTATGAGGAATCAAGTGGGAAGAGTAGTCATGAAAAATATATGAGGTCAGTACCATATGGTTATGAGTTGATACTATGTGATTATATTATGTCTATATTATGGACAGGTTATACCGAGGGATACAATAGTGAAATGAAAGCAGTGTGGTCCGCGACATGCTAGGACAAGCATGAATAAGACTTTGGAAGCAAGGTTGCTTGGTAAAGACAATTTGGTCTTGAATGTGTGGTACTATTATGGTGCACATGTTGGAAATGTGATGTTTTGTGCATGTTGTGTTGTATGGATATTACATATGCGGTGTTGTGTACATATGATGTTATGTACATGTTGGATATGCAGTGCTATTTATAGGTGGTGTTATGTGAATGTTGTACATGTGGTCATGCTATGTACATATGGTGTTGTGTGCATGATTGTACTGGTGGTGTTGTGTGCATTTGGTGCTATGTACATGTTGTACAATTGGCGTTGTGTGTAGGTGGTGTTGTGTACATGTCGTGCATGCAACACTATGTACATATGTTGTCGCGTACATGTCATGCGCGTGGTACTGTGTACATGAGGGATAATGTACACATTGTACAGTCATGCAGTGTACATGGGGTGTTGTCTACATGTTGTGTAGGTGGTGTCATTTACATGTGATGTTGTGCACACATTGTGCAGGTGGTTGCAGTGTACAGGTGGTACTATGTACATGTAGTACATATGGTACTGGTGTAGATGCATGTATTGCATGGTGTTGTATGACGTGTGTAGTTGTAGGAGTGTGATGCACACTGTGTATGTGCAAATGGTTGAGGAGAAGGCACTGGGTGTTTTTCTAGTGTGGAAACTGATCTGGAGTGTGCATGGAATAAAGACAAAGGTAGAAGATAAGGATTGGTTAAAGGATAAGTATCAGTTTTTTATTCTAGTTTTGTCATGCATGTGATTTATGATTATGGTATATAATGATTATATGTGATCTATGATTATGGTTTATGATGGTTATGTGATTTATGATGTTGATATATGATGGTTGTGTTTTGAGCTAACCATATGTGGTATGCTTATGCATGATGTTTAGATCAAACAATTAGTTTGACTTGTTGTGGTAGGAAGCGAACAAAATAGCAAGTGTACCTTATTGATGAGCTACCAATGAGGGTTGATTTGAGGTTATTTAAATTTATTTGAATCTAACAAAAATTATGTTCTTGGAACAGGAATGTATGAACATTCCCACTAGGGTGGTTGAAATCGACTACAAGAATTGCCAACAACAGCAAAAAAAATTGGAACACGCAGTAGTATGTTGGTAGAGTATTTCAGGACCAAGGCCATTGAGGAACACTAGTACCCATAGCTGAATGTTGGACAGAACATCCTAAGGGGTGTTCATTTGGTTGTTTATGGCTAAGGAAATTGGCAAAGGAAATGGATAAGGCTTTGGAAAGGCAAGATGGCATTTTTGGCACATTTATTTATGAAAATAAAGGAAATTAGGAGAAAAGTAAGGTGAAAGGTCACAAGTTGCATGTGAGGAGGAAATTGAAGGAAAATAATGGAAAATGAAGAAAATAGAGGCCTCATTGATAAAAAAGGATTATGACGATCAGTTGGCAGGATCTTAGTCAGTGTAAGCTCTTGGTTCAAGTTTTGGCTATGGTTTTGCATTGGAGAAAGAAAGGTAAAGAAGGCAAGAGGAAGCAAGGATCAAGCAAGGAAAGGCAAGATCAAGCAGCTACAGTAAGATTCATTACATGCATCGATTTATATCTGTATTTTCCTTGCTAGATTTGGCATGCATGGCATTGCATGTGGTTCTTTTATTGTTGTGACATGGGTTTTTCCAGGTGTAATTGTGTTCTCAGCCTAACCTCGCCATTTTCAGATAGCCATGGTGTGATGGGTTTCTCATGTTTTGGTGTATCTAGATTGTTGGATGGATTCAAATCTGAGTGGGGTGGATCTTCAAATGATAGAGCACATGGCCTAGTGGTCCCTGAACCGGATTGTGGTCATGGTAAATCCATTGGCCTAGTGACCCCTAAGCTAGACTATGGGTTGTGGTAAATACAGGATTATGTTTCCTAGGTGGGCCTAGGAATCCTTGCCAGTGAATGACAGGATATACGATAAATCCAAGAGGTGGTTTTCTCTCCATTGGGCATAGTAATACCGAGTTTAGGATATGTAGTAAAGCCTGGAGAGTGGGTCTCAGTTTAGGGCCTAGTGATCCAGGTTCAGATTGCAGTAAAGCCTAAGAGGCTAGGAGACAAGAAAATTCCTCACGGTGTAGGTGGAGAAATCTGATGGCATCCATGGTTTTTTTGCCTAGTTATTTGGTGGATATCACAATAAATCTTGTTATGATGTGTTCATTGTGTTGGTATAGTGATCCGGTATGGATTATGGTACAACTTGGTTTCTATTGATGAGGGTGAGGTAGTTTAGCCTCGGTATCCCCTGGTTGGTTCTTTTGGTTTGAGTCCCACATTCATGCTTAGAATATGTCATAGGGGTGATTGGCTGAAGAGATATTTGGCTTAACCATTCTATGGTCAAGTGGAACATGGAAGTCCCATCCTGAGTTTGGTTTTTGCATCATTAATAAAAGGTTATTTCTCCTTGCATTTCTATGAGAATTTTGATGGATTATATGTGGTCTATATGGTTGTACTTTCATGAGTATTTCTATTGTTATTATGTTGGTTATAGGTGTGTTTTATGACAACAACTATGTATGGATTTCAGCATGTTTTTTATTGTAAATGAATGGATAATGTATCTATGGCATAATAGATGGTAATGTAGCAAATGACATGAGGGAACAATGGTTCATAGTGATTCTCAGATAAGTATGAGATCCACACCCTTAATTCTGTCGTTTACACCTATAGGTTACATGTTGATGATATGTTTGACGAAATGCATGGCATGCCTAGTAGGGGTTTGATTAAGGTCTTGTTTAACTTATTTCTTTTGCATCATTTTTTCCTTATTATTTGACTGATATTAAGCTACCATTCCATTCTAGGTGATGACCTGGGCTTTGGGCCTGAAAAAATGGCTTAAATCCCAGGGTCGCTGGCATAACACTAGCAAATTAGGTCTCTAGATGCAGGCAGGCAAGCCTATGAGAGTGAATTTTGGTTTCTAGATGCTTTCATGTCTATAGCATGAGAGTGACTAAGGCTTAAGATGTCCATAACATTAGTGGGGCATAGGGACAAGATGGTTGAGTGGCTAACATGTCTCCTGAGGGTTTTGTTGCTGATTTGGATAGGTTGGTTGATGTGTTTCATCAATTCCACTTCGTGAAAGTCACATAGGGGGTCAAATCCAATCATAGTAGGCTCTCGTCACATGTTTACCCTGTTGGCATGGTTACTTGGGTAGATGTGGGAGGAGGGTGTTACACGGACCCTCTATGGCCACATCACCTTGTTGCATAATACCCCTTATGAGTCTCAACCTTGTACCCTTCAAGACCACCAAGGACAACATCCTGAGATTACATGGCGACACCCACTTTATGATAAAGCTTCAACAACCAATTTGACTTATACATAGAATCATGATGTTGTGCAACACACACCCCCAGTGTATGGGTGCCACTCACGAGGTCAACCCTTGACTAGATCCCAACAGGCTCTATTGTGTTCTATGCTTATAATCTCTAGGGAAACAGGGTCTAGGATGATGTCATCAAGCCTAAACGCTAGGGTGAAATCATCCTATATCACACCTTCCATGTGGATTGGTTCCCACGTAATCCTAGAATCCCCGTCGTTGATGGTTTCCACATTATATGCGACTTGGGGATTTTCCACGTTATCAATATATGTGTCCATTTAAAGACCCACAATGCCACTTCATCCCAAGGACTTGGTCTAGGAAGTTCCTCCTTGCGCTTCGTTTGGAAGCCTTTAGGAAACATCCCCTAAGGAAAACATCAACAATAAATCACTTGTCCATCAACGACCTAAATCTATTCGCGGTTAAGTGCTTGATCAACATGCCTAGTAACAAGTCAAATGAGGGTTTAAACCATTTCACCAAAGTCTTGTGTTCCAAAATTGAGTCTTTACAGCCCCGTGCTTAATAATTACTAATTTATGTATGAGGTCCTTCGCCCAGGTCTTCGACTCATAGTCCTTAAACACACAAGGGCGTGCAGGCCTTCCGGGCTATTCCTCCTAAACCTTCTCTAGGCTTGACTGTGACTATTAGACCACTATATGCATTCGTTCAGATAAATATAACACTATGCTATCCTTCTGAACTTGCAAGGACTCGATCTAACTTGGCCCTCCAAACACACATATATATACATGAATACTAATCCTCTTGAGTTTACAATTTGTAAACCAATGCCTATAGGCCTCATCAATTCCTATAGTCATTCAACCAATTAACAAAGGTCAACTATGTCTTCACAAACATTTCCTATAAGCCATTCCAAAACCCCAAGATAATTACATGAATAAACCATTTTTGAAGGAAGACATTCAAGAGAATTTCTACATAGGATTTCCACATTCCTTATTATTAACATGTGTCAGTTATTAATGCAGTGACCAAATATACCAACAAGTCAATGTAAGTAATTGTTCATTAACAAATTTTTTTATCTCTTCATACTTTAGCAATCTTAGGTTAATTCAAGTTCAAAACATCCACAAGAAATAAACCATGCCATAAAACCTTTATGCAAAACATTGGCATTCCTCATATATGCAAGAAACATTAATCCTCAACATTAGCATAACAATATTTTGATGCAATAAGTAGAGACATAATAAAAACCACAAGCATAAAACATAATAGTGCACTTATCTTATATCATATCTGACAACTGAGAGCAGGACTCTAACTATCCACCCAACCATAGACAAGATACAACCATTGTTACTTCTAATTATCAGCCCTGAGCCAAATTTTAGTGGTTGAGATGGAGTGCGTTTGAGAGGAAGTGTTAACCAATATTGAAAAATTAAAAATGATGTTATAGGTTCACCCTGCCTTCATCCACCAGCTACACATGCTTCCCCTCAGCCTTTCTAGATTTATAAGACAAAACAAACATCCATGCCAAGATATCACAGTATAGAGAGTCTAAGCTCACTTTCAAGAGAAGGGAGTCCACAATTAGGGAAGGTTCATTAGCGGATAAGTTGTTGATGAGTAAAGAGATCACCTCTTTAGTTGGTTCATCAATGTCAAACACTAGAGCTTCAATCCCAAGGCAACTCCTGGTGGTTCATCAACCCTCACAAGCACCTAAGTGACTATCCTCAATATAGTAAGTTCATCAATCCATAAGCTTCGAGTGGGTTCTTCAAACTTCATGAAATCCATTGCTCTATATAATGGTTTTAGCTAGCAAGCATCTCTCTACAGATTCCTTAGTTGGTTCACTTTCTCCAAATATTCATAACTATCATACTAATCGCTACTCTCCTTATGTTTTCACCTCCACCTTTGGAAGATTTTTCCGTGCACTTCTCTTTTCTATGTGCTTTCTTCCATTGCCTTTGTGTGAGAAAATGAGTGCCCTTTTTTCCTCTATTTTGTATGTGAATGCATATGCGTATGTGTATGTGTGTGGGAGTGTGAGAATTCCTCCAAAAAGACTAATTGTATGTCTTTTCCCCAGCTCCGTGCAAGTCAAATCCTTGGACAATGCGACTCATGCTGCCTCTAAATTTGTGTCCTATCTATTTCTTATGGTTGGAGATAGAGGACACATGGGCCTATAGTTCCTCCTTTTAGTTAATTTATGGCTCAGTCGACCCATTTAAAACCACTCAGCCAACCACGACTGATATTTAAAACAACCAATTCCTCAAGAAATCTCCCTCCCTAAGCTATCTAGAATCTATGTCATTTTCTCTCACCCAAATTTGGCCTTTTGGGAAAACCAACCATACGACTATGAATGACATGTGGCCTTGGACACATTAGCTTCATGTGGCATGCTTTGATTGGGTTGCATGTTATGGGGTGGCATGTTGAGCTACCCATAAGATTATCAACTTATTGGTCTTTTGAAAAGGTTTTTAGTTATAAATAATCATTGGATTTTCCATACTTCACATTAGAGTAATTTTATATTGGCACACCAATGTATCAAGTGGTCCTTGTGTATATCTACATGCCAGTTTATCAGAGGTCGGGAGCACAACTATATCAAGGTTAGGTTGCCAATATATTAACACACTAGAGTATCTAATTCCTAGTGCCATATCATCCATATTGGCATATTGAATATATAGGGATATTGAAACCCTGAAGGAATGGACACACAAGTATTATGGAAATTGTTGCTATGGTGAGGTCTCAATATGACATGTGGTTATGGAACGTGGACTAGTGGAAGGCCAACAAGTGGCCAAGTGTTTCCATGTGTTAGCCTTATGGCATGTATAGATGAGGATGTGACCCTAAAGGGGGAACATCAAATGGGCATTACTTTGTGTCTGTAGCTCGAATTGAGACAAAATTTATATCTTTGGGAAGCTATTAAAAAGAAAAAGACAATACTAGTATCAAAATTGTGATTTGAGGTGATGGATGAAAGAGGATTTTTGGACAACCCCATCTTCATAATCTACCTTGAAGATCAGGTTTAATTACACCCCATGGCCCTAATATGGCATTAGGGGTTTAGGTGTGTTACACTATACCTTCTTCAATTTCCAACAAATTCAAGTGGAACTGATAAGTGTATTTCTTCCTTTTAAATGTCAAGTAAATGTTCATATACTATGTTGGATGCATTGTGTATGCATGCAATGACAGGCTAAAAGTTGTTGCAATGTCTTATTGAATATTTATGAGAAGTGATTTGAGTGTAATGTTCAATCTGCTTGAATGTTGATATGCATTCCTGTTATGATTAAGAATGATGTATGCAATGGAGGCATCTCATTTATGTTATATATGTTTACTTTGAATGGTATGTTCCTCATTTAGGCGGTTAGCTTTGGTTGTAACTACTGCAATTATTTACTATTTCATGAGGGATGTCTTATTGAAATTACTGTGTATAATATAATGATGAAGTGAGACCTATATGATGGAGGGAGATTAAGTCTTTGTCTGTTTATGGAGGTAAGCTAGCATGCAAGCCTCCTTGTAGTATAAGCAATTAATATGAGGAGGTTTGTGTTGAAAATAGTGGCAAGAGGTGTTAAAAGTAACATCTAGAAATTCCAATTTAATTTTTCCTTGAATTAAATTAGGAATTAAATCGAAATTCTATTCTCATAGAAACTTGTAATAGTTAACTAATTTAAGTTGAGTTGGCTCAGTAAATTCGAGTTGGAAGTCTACCCAGAGTCATGTAGAGTGATCCTTAAATTTGAGGGGCCCAGGTTGAGTTCTTTTGAGTTGTAATTAGATAACTCAGTCTAATTGAGTTATAGTAAGTTAAACTAGTTTTAATTGTTAGAGGAACTAGTAGGAGTCTAGTAGTGGAGAAGTGCACAAGTGTGTCCTCAGTACCACACCAGTTAACTGAAGATTCAATCATAAATAACTCATGCATGTTAGTTTAGAGGAAGACCCAGTTGAGATTATAGTTCATCGACAATGTACTATCAGATGTATAATTTTCCAAGTTGTACAGATGGTGCATGCAATCAGTTGAGGGCCTATGGATGGATTGCGCAGTTATGGAGAGTGGATTTCCCAATTAAATACGAGCTAATTCTCTCAGGAATTACACAAGGAAGTAAGGGCTTGGAAAGTAGTAGAATTGGTTAAGTATTGGCTTGAGCTGGTTTGTGAAGTAGAGAGATAGATTGTAATTGCGCAGGAATTGTTCAGGTTGAACAAGCATTGTATTTTCTTCTCAAATCTTCTGGTTAATGAAATATAGATAGTTGGGGTTTTTAGTAGTTGCTTTCCCCAAAGAAAGATTGTGTTATGTGCGATTGATGTTCTTCCTTTTCTACTTATTGTTTTCATCAATTTTGGTTTTCGCTGAAGAGTAGACTAGATTCTTGTCTTTTGTTTTAGCAAATCACATAAGTTGTTGAATCTACAAGTAAAAATATACATGGTATCGGAGCTGAAAACGTTATAGAAGAGGAGAAATCAAAGTTGTCCTTGCATATTGATGGAGCTCTAGTTTAGGGCAGATCCAAAAGACCTTATGTGCAAACTTCTTAATGGAGCTAGAAGGCTACTAGTGGGCAGATCAATGAGCCAATGTTTAGTGACACAAAAGGAGTTGTGATCATTGATATTGGCAGATTGAGAAACAACAATTTTTTGGGTGATGAGTTTACAAAGGAGATATGAAATTTTTTGTGCAAACTTTTCAAAAACAAATAGGATATCTAGATTCCTTGTGAAAAAATACCAAAATTCAGAAGAAAAAAAAATATGAGTTTCCAGAGTGCTCAACCAATGTAATATTTAGCAAAGGAAAGGTTTTCCTCATACACATCGCCATAGGATAAGTGAAACAAATCGGTGTGCGAGTCAAGAACTTGTATGCACTTGAGGTACAATATGCATGCAAAATTTGAAGAGCGAGGCAAAGGTTAGAGACTTGGTGGTTGAGAGGGAGCATGATTTACCTCTCAACATGCAACGTCATACAATTATGGAGCAACCACAAAGAGGAGACCGAGTGGAGGCATCCACTCAAGCAAAGACCTACAATAGGGGGAAATTTTGAGCCAAGTGGGCAGAGGGAGCACATGCAGCCATACCTCCAGGTGAGAGGTGGGGCAATGTGAAGCAATAGTCCCAAGAGTGCAGAAATTTGGGTAGGGTCCATTGAGAGGTTTTGTCTCATGGATCATTACCTTGCTACCGGAGCCCACCAATACATAGTAGTATGATGGATCAATGGTAGTTAGTGTAGTTAGATGTCAATGTGACAGAGGTAGAGACTAGCAACATTCAGATACTAGGGAGCACAGAGCAGAGTTGGCAGTAGTGCAGATGGTACAGTGCAGAGTCAGTAGCAGCACAAAGTTTTCAATAGACAGTGTAGTGGCTAGTAGCAGTCAAAGACTTTGGTGACAGATGCATCATACTGATTTAGGTTGGATGCTTTTTCAGTTTCAGAAGTTGCAACAACAACAACGCTAGAGAGAAGTGTTGCATGCAGAACATTCCAAATGTACTAGATCGGGATAGAGTTGAATTCCTTTCTTGTTGAGAGGGAGTGTTGAAAACAACAACAAGAAATGTTAAAAATAACATCTATAAATTCTAATTTAATTTGTCCTTGAAGTAAATTAGGAATTGAATCGAAATTCTATTGTCATAGCAACTTGTAATAGTTAACGAAGTTAAGTTGAATTGGTGGCTCATAAATTCCAGTTGGAAGTCTATCTACAGTAATGTAGAGTGATCCCTAAATTTTAGGGGCCCAAGTTGAGTTTTTTTGAGTTGTAATTCGACAACTCAGTCTAACTGAGTTATAGTCAATTAAACTAGTTTTAATTGTTGGAGGAACTAGTAGGCATGGAAAATTTTAGGGGCTAATATTCACAGATGGGCTATTTTTCCAAAAAAAAGATTCACCAATTTCTATTTTTTAAAAAATGATTTGCCCAAATTTTACAATATATAATTATTTTAGCTTAAAAATTGCCCACATTATATAGAGACTATATATAAAATTATTATTAATTTGAATAATTTTACAGATATATCAATAAACATTTTATAGTTTGCATATTATAGGCTAGTGAGATTCATCAATGCTTTTAAACTTCAAGATAATATTTCATCCTTAAAATTTTCCCTGCTAGAAGAAGTCTACCAGTGGAGAAATGCACTAGTGCATCCTCAGTACCACACCAATTAACTGAAGATTCACTTATAAATAACTCATGTATGTCAATTTAGAGGAAGACCTAGTTGAGATTAGAGTTTAGGGACAATGTACTATCAGTTGTATAATTTTCCAAGTTGTATAGATGGTGCATGCAATCAGTTGAGGGCCTAAGAATGGATTACGCGGTTATGGAGATTGGATTTCCCAATTAAATACGGGATAATTCTCTTAGGAATTGCACAAGGAAGTAGGGCCTTGGAAAGCAGTAAAATTTGCTAAGTATTTGATCATAATTTAAACAGAAATGCAACAAATTACAGATATAACCATAAATCTAAAGATGCATCAGAAATAACACTTCATTTCATTAATATCAAATGCTAAAATATGCTTACAAATAGAATGGAAATAAGTAGCTCGAGCGATGGTATCTTATCTCTGAGAAGAGAAGTGGCAGCGGCGTGCCTCTGAACTGTGTTACAACGAGGCTCAAGGGCCTATTTATTATTGAAAAACATCAGAAAACCCTAAACAACCAAAAACCTGACCCCAAGAGATGTAATGCCAAGAGTTTGTGGGCCCCATTGGGGTTAGTTGGGCAGCCAACTTCCCGGGATCATAACTTGGTCATATTATCTTTGTTTGGCACGTATGATACCTTGTTGGAAAGGTATCTTCGAGTACTATAGATTTTGTTACATGCCATGCCTACGATTGTTGGCTTGCAACAGACCTCCAAAAAACGCCGTTTAGGGGGTCAAAATTGCCCCAGAAGTTCAAAACCCTAAAACTGCTAAAAATAGTAAATGCTGAAATAAACAAGGAAACAAAAGAAACTAACTAGAGATCTAGGTGGGATAGGTGGGTGGCCACCAATATCCACCTAGATCAATATTGGTTTGAGTTGGTTTGTGAAGCAAAGAGATAGATTTTACGTGTGTAGGAATTGTTCGGGTTGAACAAGCATTGTACTTTCTTTTCAAATCTTCTGGTTAATGTAATATATATAGTCAGGGTTTTTAGCAGTTGCTTTCCCCAAAGAAATATTGTGTTATGTGCGATTGATATTTTTCCTTTTCTACTTATTATTTTCATCAATCAATTTTGGTTTTTGCTAAATGGTAGAGTAGATTCTCGTCTTGTGTTTTAGCAAATCACATAAGTTGTTGAATCTACAAGTAAAAATGTACATGGTGTTGGAGTTGAAAACATTATAGAAGAGGAGAATTCAAATTTGTCCTTACATATTGATAGAGCTCTAGTTCAGGGCAGATCCAAAAGACCCTATGTGTAGATTTCTTAATGGATCTAGAAGGTTTCTAGCGGGAAGATCAATGATTCAATGTTTAGTGACACAAAAAGAGTTGTGATCATTGATATTGATCGATTGAGGAGCAAGAATTTTTTGGACAACGAGTTTGCATAGAAAATATGAATTTTTTGTGCAAAATTAAAAAAAACAAATAGTAGATTTGGATTCCTTGTGAAAAAAAACCCAAATTCAAAAGAAAAATCGGCCAAATCGGAGTTCAAATGCGGGAGATTTCGTCAATTTAAAATCAACTCTCTTTTTTTCATAAAATTTTGTGATGGCGGGACAGTCACAGTGCGAATCTGAGTTTCCAGAGTGCCCAGATGATGTGATATTAGCAAAGGGAAGGTTTTCCTTAGACACATCGCCACGGGATAAGTGAAACAGATTGGTGTGCGAGTCAAGAACCTTTATGCACTTGAGGTACAATATGCATGCAAAGTTTTGAAGAGAAAGGCAAAAGTTAGAGACTTGGTGGTTGAGAGGGAGCATGAATTACCTCTCAACATGCAGCCTCAGAAAGTTGTGGAGCAACCACAAATGGAGAAGCAGAGAGGAGACCGAGTGGAGGAATCCACTCAAGTAGAGACCTCCATTAGGGGGAAATTTCGGGCCAAGTGGGTAGAGGGAGCACATGCAACTGTACCTCTAGGTGAGAGATGGGGCGATGTGAAGCAATAGTCCCAAGAGTGTAGAAATTTGAGCAAGGTCCACTTAGAGGTTTTGTCTCATGGATCATTACCTTGCTACAGGAGCCCACAATACACAGTAGTAGGATGGATCAGTGGTGGTTGATGCAGTCAAATGTCAGAGTGACAAAGGCAGAGAGTAGAAGCAGTTAGGTATTGGGGAGCGTAAAGCATAGTGGGCAGTAGTGCAGATGACATGGTGCAGAGTCAGCAACAATGCAGAGTTTTCAGTAAACACTGCAGTGGCTAGTAGTAGTCATAGACTCTGGTGACAGAAGCATCATACTGATTCAGGTTGGATGTTTTCTTAGTTTCAGAAGTTGCAGTAGCCACAACACTAGAGAGAAGTGTTGCATGCAAAACATTCCAAAGGTACTAGATTGAGAGGAAGTGTTGAAAATAACAACAAGAAATGTTAAATATAGCATCTAGAAATTATAACTTAATTTGTCCTTGAATTAAATTAGGAATTAAATAGAAATTTTATTCTCATAGCAACTTGTAATAGTTAACTAAGTTAAGTTGACTTAATTGGCTTCGAGTTGGAAGTCTATACAGAGCCATGTAGAGTGATCCCTAAATTTTAAGGGCCCAGGTTGAGTTCTTTTTTAGTTGTAATTAAATAACTCAGTCTAACTGAGTTATAGTCAGTTAAACTAGTTCTAACTGTTGGAGGAACTAGTAGGGGTCTAGTAGTGGGGAAGTGCACTAGTGCATCCTCAGTACCACACCAATTAATTGAAGATTCACTCATAAATAATTCATGCATGTCAATTCATAGGAAGACCCAGTTGAGATTAGAGTTCAAGGACAATGTACTATCAGTTGTATAATTTTCCAAGTTGTACAAATGATACATGCAATCAGTTGAGGGCCTAAGGATGGATTGCGCAGTTATGGAGAGTGGATTTCTCAATTAAATGCGGGATCATTCTCTCAGGAATTGTGCAAGGAAGTAGGGGCTTGGTAAGCAGCGTAATTGGCTAAGTATTGGTTTGAGATGGTTTGTGAAGGAGAGAGATAGATTGTATTTGGACAGGAATTGTTCGTGTTGAACAACCATTGTATTTTTCTCTCAGATCTTCTGGTTAATGCAATATAGATAGTCGATGTTTTTAGCAGTTGCTTTCCCCAGAGAAATATTGTGTTATGTGTGATTGATATTCTTCCATTTTTTCTTATTGTTTTCATCTATCAATTTTGGTTTCCCCTGAAGAGTAGAGTAGACTCTTGTTTTGTGTTTTATCAAATCACTTAAGTTGTTGAATCTACAAGTAAAAATCTACAGTTTGGAGTTATCCTTTTAAAGGTAGTGAACTATTTTGTTTGGAAGGGGATGAAGAGCTTGGAACTAATTGGAGTAACCAAGTTTATTTTGTGAAATTTGAAGTTTGAAATTCTCAGCCATAGCCCCTAGTCATATGGACCAACAATATCCATGGCAGGGAGGCAGTTGGAAGGGGGTTTATTGGAATATCGGGCTCTAGAAGAATAACAGGAAATTCCTTGGGAGTTGTCCAGCATGGCGTGACCTTAGTAAATGGACCAATTCCTTATGGAAAAATTCCTATCAGCGAGGTGTGTGAATTGATAGCCTTGGATATCAGAATATCAGGTAATATAGAAGAATCACATTATCATGATGTCAATAATAATGATGTGGCAATGCCATGTGGAGAACATGTTTCACTTGGATTTAGCCTTTTTAGCATGCCAACTATACAAATATGAGTGACACATGGCACCAATATGAGTGACACATCAACATTTGCCAAATGTGTTAAGTGTTAAGTGGACATTGTAAGATGATGTGGCATGCTAAGATGGTATATAATGATATCGAGACTTCATGAGGATTGTGCTTCGGAAAATCTCTAATATCCCAATATCTCGATATACATGACAGTAGTACCACATGTTAGGAACATTAACTTTTTCCATTTGGTAGGCTACAATTGGATGTTAGAGATATGAAGTGACATGTTGAGCTAGCCATTGACCTATTGGCCTATCAATGAATTGCAAGTATTTGTAGCTATAAAGAATTTGTTGATATCTCGATCACCTGTGATGAGATATTGCTATATCGACATATCAAAGTATTGCAACCATATCGACATATCAGAAGGTTTATACCGTTGGTAGTGTATTAGAAATTCAAACGCACCAGCGTACCGCCATATTGAAACACCAAAGGTTTGGGAAACTGCACTTGTAATGGAAAATCCCAATATGGCAGGGCTCCAGTATAATAGACAAGTAGTGAACGTGGACTAACACCAAGGAAACATGCGGCCAAGGGCCACCATGTGTCATCCGCATGACTTGTACAATTGTTGGCCTGCTTCTTAAGGGATGAATCTTCAAAGGGACATCACTCTGTGCCTAGAACTCATAATGAGATGAAATTTCTATTATTTGAAGTCTCTTGATGAGAAAAATACGATGATGATATCAAAATTTCGATTTGAGGTAATCTAACCCTCGCCAATGTCGTTGCCCACGCATTGCATTTTCCAGACGATGACGAGGCAGTGAACGGCCCCGGTCTCACCGCTGCCGCCAAGGATCTCATCCGAAGGCTCCTCGTCAAAGACCCCGCGAAGCGCATGGCCTCCGCCAGGGGCGCGGCGGAGATCAAACAGCACGCGTTGTTCCAAGGAATAAACTGGGCGCTCATCCGTTGCTCCATTCCTCCGCACATTCCGAACCCCTTCGTCCCGCCAAGGCCTCGGCACCCGAGCACTCCTGAGAAGCGGCCCACCGGTGGCGATTTCGAAGATCCACGACTTTGTTCCTTTTATGTGGGCATAGATTAAGTGTACATGATGATAATTTGTTTTAGGTGGGGGTGGCGAGTGGGGCAAATCATATTAGTTGATGGACGGGCGGTGGGAAAGTTGGGAAAATGTGGGTTGGTTTCAGGCAGAGACATGATTGGTGTCTCTTCTGGTTGGATTATGTGAGACACAGAGAAACATGAATTTTGTGTTAGCCTTCCTTCTTGCAGTATCTGAATTAATACTGCATTGCATTGTAAGTGTAAAGGCACTTCCTGGCTTTGTCAAACTGTTCTGACAGTACACAGATTCTTTACCGTCGGTGATAATTCCTAGAACATATAACCAGATTCCGATGAACTTCGCTGCTATATTTTTTTGGGCCCAACAGTGACTTGTAAAAACTTGGATGGTCAGTAAACATTTAATGTTATTCAAAAATGTAGTGTTTCTAAGGATACCGCAGTACTAAATGTAATGTAATGGAATATATAACTTGAAATTTGAAATCTTGGTAGTGTTTTTCTTTTTTTAAAGATGTCTCAGCTGCGAAATTTGTTTTCAAAGTGTAGAATTTAGGTATATATTCCAAATACATTTAAAATAACATAAAACAATAATTTGAGGATACTGCAGTATTAAATGTAATGTATTGGAATATATATTTGAAATTTGAAATCTTTGTAGTTCTTTTTAAATCTGGTAAGGATATGTATCAGCTGTGAAATTTGTTTTCAAAGTGTAGAATTTAGGTATATATTCCAAATACATTTAAAATAGCATAAAACAATAATTTAAATGGTTTCATTTAAAATATTAAATTATTTATTTAAAATTTAAAAATAGTTTATATTATAGATTGATGTTTTCTATCACAATATAAATATAAATGACAGTTAGATTGATTTTTTCTATTTCAATATAGATGACAGCCATATTTAAGATTTAGATTTATATTTTAGATCATAGATCATAAGATAAATATAAATGACAGTTACATTGATTTTTTCTATTTCAATATAGATGACCGCCATATTTAAGATTTAGATTTATATTTTAGATCATAGATCATAAGATAAGATAGTTGGACAATTAGTTTTCACATTTTATGAGATAAGATAGTTGGAAAATTAGTTTTCACATTTTATGAGATAAGACAGTTGGAAAATTAGTTTTATTATTGATGTTTTCTTTTTCAATATAGATGAGAGTTATATTTAAGATTTAGATTTATGAAATATAGATAAGAGTTATATTTAAGATTTAGATTTATATTCTAGATTGTAGATAATAAGATAAGATAGTTGGAAAATTAGTTTTATTATTAATATTTTCTATTTCAATATAGATGATAGTCATATTTAAGATTTAGATTTATATTGTAGATCATAAAATAAGACATTTGGAAAATTAGTTTTCATATTTCATGAGTTGAGATAAGACACTTGAATAATTAGTTTCACATTAATAAATGTTGGAATATAATCAGTCAGATTGATGTTATCTATTTTAATATATAGTTGAATAATTAGTTTCACATTAATAAATGTTGGAATATAATCAGTGAGATTGATATTATCTATTTTAATATAGATGAAAGCTTTATTTAAGATTTATATTTATCTTCTAGATTGTAGATTATAAGATATGACAGTTGGAAAATTAGTATTCACATTTCATAAGATAAGACAATTGGAAAATTAGTTTTAACATTTCATAAAATAAGATAATTGGAAAATTAGTTTTGACATTAATAAATATTGAAATAGAATAAATATTTTAGATTTATATTAATAAATGTTGAAATAAGGTCGTGGGGTTTGGTCTAGTGGCAAGCGAACGATTTGTTAAGTCGTTCGTGCAGCTATGCAGGTCACGAGTTCAAACCCCAAGAATACTCGAGGGACGTTCAAGGTGGCCTGGGCGGACCCTCCTAGAGGTTATAGAAGTAGCCGATGGGATTCGACCCGGTTATAGAGGTAGCCGATGGGATTCGACCCCCGTGTAACGCGAGTATACCACTGCTGTTACCGATTCCTCTAAAATAAATAAATAAATGTTGAGATAAAATCAATATTTTAGATTTAAGGATTTATATTTTAAATTATAGATCATAAGATATAGCGATGCAAAATTATTTTTTACATAATTTTATTAAGATTTAGGCTTTATTTATAATATAGGTTTATTATAATTTATGTTTACATAATTTTATTAAGATTTAGGCTATAAGGTTTATTATAATTTATGTTTTATTTAGAATATAGCTTTATTATGATTTATGTCTTATGTACTATATA
>APFE030116757.1:47842-67210 GCA_000404065.3 Pinus taeda
GGGAGTTGTGGTGATTTATTTCCCTCTATCTATTTTTTATTATGGTTCGACTATGAGGGGTTCGATAGTTAGAATCCTAGCTATCATGGGGCCCTCTTCCTCTTTGAGACCAATTTTGATGATGTTCGGGGGCTGTCGTTTCTCTTATATATTATCATTTGTGGGTTGTTGCCCACAATACCTGGTTTTCTCATAGGTGTGGCTTCATTGTGGGGGTTTTTTTGGTTGTTGGTGGTGCTTGTGTGGGGAGTTGAGGGGACGAGCAGCCTCCTGTCGCCATACTTCGGACCTTTTCCATGTTGTGTTGTTGAGCTTTTCTTTCTCGTTTGTCGAGGGTTTTCATGGTTGTTGGTGGTGCTTGTGTGGAGATTTGAGGGGACGAGTGCCCTCCTGTCACCATGTTTTGGGCCTCTTCCTCGTCATGTTGTTGCACCTGCCATTCTTTCTACTTAAGTGTTGTGGGGTTTATTTGGGCTTCAACTCATTTTTTTAATGGAGGCCCGCTTAGGGCCTGCTTTTTGTTTTTCTTCCTGGGTGGTTTGTGCCTAGCTTATGCTTATAAATATTTTGCACCTTTATAGGTTTTTTTGAAGGTTTCTGGTTGACCCTATTGAGGTTTACTTTGGCAAGCATGCATGCCTTGCTTCTTGGTTGGTCTTTTGGCCCAATTGTTTGAATGTGTTTCTGCATACACAAAATGTAACTTTATTCCTCTTTTGATGAATAAAATTATGGGCCTCTTTTCGCAGGAAATAAAACTTTTACAACCACGGGCATATCAAATTTAACATTTTTCCATAACCATATGCTCATAAATGGCATTTAATGCTCCCTAGTCAACATATAATGCTTATCATCTCATTTGGCCACACTTTATACCGAATTGAATTTAAACACAACAGCAACGTGAACAACGCTTTGTGCAGTAGTAGCTGCAAAGAATTTACTAAGGTCAACAACTTCATGACCGTAGGCTTATCCACAAGTTGTAAGTGCTCCATGTAGCTATGGCTTTTGTAGCTTAATCCGTACCCCATGTGCATTTTTCTTTTGTACATCTCATCCCATCTTCAATTTTTGAAGGACCCCTCCTCATGCTCAACCCTTAATTCTCAACGTTTGCATCATCAAATACACGACATATAATGAGACAACCCAACCCTTACCATCATTAACCCATGAGGCCATGGGGTTGCACCAACCTCCAGTGCCTTTACCAAACAAGACATGTTCCCCTTATTCCCTTTTATTCAATGGTTTCCCATAGACCCAATGTACAAACGCAAGATTAGCTAGGCTGGATTCTAGATTAGTCAAGTTCATGGTGTTAAGACTTGTCTTGAATGAACTTCAATTATTACATTCATACAAAATCCAACTAAATCTAATATGATTCAGTGGGTACAATCCAAGACACTTGAAACCAAAGTGTCCATAACTTTATGAAATGGTATTTGCAATATTCTGGTCTCGTTTACTAATAACTTTCTCAATTATAAATTACATGTATATATAAAACATAAAATCATTTTAATTTCCTAGTTAAAATGAAAATGTTCCTAGCTTTTAGTTTAAACTTCAACTTTTCTCAAGGATATTGTTTTTTCCTTTAAACATAAGAATACACTTACCTCCAACTCCTTCGTAAGTAAAATGAGGTAAATGAGAATACTTCTAGCTCCAACTCCCTAAAAAATAGGTTTATTCAAATCTCCATTTCCTTACTTAAAATGCAGTGCATGTTTTATTATAGCACAGAGAGAAAGTTGAAACGAGAGGAACTTGAAAGAGAAAGAAAGGAGGCCAAAGTGTAAAACCAAAATTGTGAGGCGAAACTATGTATGCAATCTCTTTACTCTTACCTCAGACTCCCTGATAATTAAATGAGAATACTCCTGGCTCCAATTCCCCAAAGGAAAGACTCAAATATCATATCTCCCTAGCCTAAAGGCATAATCAAATCATATAGTGAAAATATATTGCATGTTCTTATTATAATGTTGAGAGAGAGAGCGCTGAAATGAGGGGAACTTGTAGGAGAAAGAAAGGAGGCCAAAGTGTAAAAAAAAAAATTATGAGGTGAAACTATGCATGCAATCTCTTCAAATGAGGCAAAAATACTCAAGCTATGTAATAATCAAGTACACTATAAGATTATGACTTTGCAAAAAGGTATGTATGAAATTAGGGCACGATACATTTGAAAAATAATGTTTTCTTTAGGGATATTTGTAAGGTAATGTATAAATTTCCAATTAATATGGATTTACCCATGACATTGTAATTACTATAGAAATTGACTACCATTAAATTACTTTTTCAATCTAAAAAACTACAAAAGTGAATGCTTTTTAGAAAAACAAGTTGCATTCTACACACTTAGTTATAATATTCGCTAGCATACCCCCAAAGCAGTGGAAAGGGGTTGTGAAAGTGAATTGGGACAATATATTGTTGAATATAACATAAATGTGTTGGATGGTTCATGAAATACACTAAATGATCCATTGAACTGGTTTAATAACTAATATATTAATATGATCTTTTAGATGGTTAAGCATGGCCACCGATGATTTCTAAATGTGTATGGAATTTTTTTTGAAGCCAAACCAGGTTCTCATATCTAAGTAAATTCAATTAGAGGTTACACACAAATAATAGTCATGTGTCATTTGTTCTCACTAGAGGATATGGTTGAGAGCTTGGTGTGGGACTCTCAAATGTGCATATCACCATAAAGGATGTTACACATGCTAATCCTTTATTAAAAGGCATTTTCCCAAGAGAATAATGATGCCTTAATCTCTATTAGATTACATGAAATCGACGATATATGATCAATTTTAAAAAGTTTTTGAGTAGTCTTCACCAAGTTTCAATCTAGTTTTTCTACATTCTTGTAATTTGAGGAGATGCAGTGATGGATTTGGATTAAGAATAAAGAGGTAATGGTGATACTTTGTTAATAACATCAATGAAAACTGGTATCTATTGAATATGTGATGTATATGTTGTTTCCATGTGGATCTACCATGTGAACTACATGTCACCTCCTAGTTAATAGTAAAGACAAACTAGATGTATATAAAATGTGTTTGGGCTAGAAGAAACTTATCTGCTTCAGTTTTCACCAATTGAGGAAAATTAATTGTTTCATCTCTATGCGTAAATGCGTAAATGGTAGATTTTAAAATCTAGAATGTGAACATTTGATCATCTCTCACATCAATATTTTTGCTAATACTATTACTACTCCAATAATCTTTCTTGCTTGTATGGATAATTACTATGTTATTCAACACATAACCTATATAACCAAAATTGGACAAGGTCAAATTTAAACTTGTTTCCAAAGGGAAAGAGGTCAAATATCAAGAGAGGGTGAAAGTTAAAACAACTTGAAACATGCTAGAAAATCCATGCCAAAACCATAAGAAACAAGACAAATCTACATGAAATGTGAAGCATTAAGGGAGGGCACTAATCACACAAAGCAGGGCTATGTTGAGAAATGCAATAAATTACTAGTTGTAATGGACAACAAAGTGCTTTTTTGTCTAGGAATTATTAAGAAAATGCACCATACAAACACCCTAAAAAGCATATAAATCTTGAACTCTTCCTAACACCCTATCCATACCATGACTTATTTAATCTCCTACTTTTTTCATAGAATTTTTATTAGTCCAACAAATGAGGGGAACCTATAGGTGAGAGCAAGGAGGCCAAAGTGTAAAACAAAAAATGTGAGGTGAACTATACATGCGATCTCTTAAAATGAGGCAAAAATACTTACACTATGTAATAATCAAGTACAATATAAGAGTATGACTATGAAAATAGGTAATATAAGAGTATGACTGTGAAAATAAGTACATATAAAACTCGAGCATGATACATTTGAAAATGAATATTTTCTTTGTAATATTTGCAATGTACAATTTTCCATTTTATATGGAATTTACTTTTGACATTGTAATTGATATGGAAATCAAGGATCATTAGATAATTTTTTCAATATCAAGAATGTTGACATTAACTCTAGAATAAGAATTCAAATTAATCAATTAATAATAATAAATAAACAAAATTAAAATACTTGAAAGAAAAAAGAAAAGAAAATTAATTAAAATTAGTTTTTTTAAAATATGAAGAAATTTATGTTCAATTGTAGATTAATAAACAATAAATAACAAAATAAATAACAATATATCATATCTATCAATAAATATTATAAAAAATAATTAAATCATATAAACGATTTTTAACTATACTTCAGCAAAAGAAGAACATTTTTTGCATATAGCCTTCCTAGATGAAACCTGATGCGACGTCACAATGGGTAATGAGGCTCACAAAAAACACGTCAAAGCACACTTTGACCAAAATGTTAAACCTCATACCTTCTCGGAAGGTGATCTAGTCCTTTTTTACAACCAAGAAGATGATAAAATAGTAGATGGGAAGCTCGAACCGTTATGGTTAGGTCTGTATATAGTCAAATGTGTAATAATAAAAAGGGCCTATGAAGTGGTTTATTTTGATGGAATTCTTTTGGCGCAACCAAGGAATGGGTTGTACCTAAAAAAATACTATGCGTAGTTTACCTTTGAATAGTCATTGTGTACATACTATATAGGTGTGTTCAGTGTGTTTCCTTTGAAATTTCCTACCATTTCCCTCGGCTATATGTTGGTTATGTTGATGGCACTAGTCATAGTACTTGGAACCTTTCTTTTGTAGCGTGGGAAATCTATGCTCTCGATGACAAGCCAATGAGTCTACAAGGAATTTGTATTCGTGGCTCAACTAACAATATCATTGAGTATAGCATAATGATCAAATTGCTTGCTATTTGGTTGTCAAAATTGACTCAACTTGTGGTACAAAATTTAAATAATGTCTATTCAATGAGAAGTCCAACTTTATTACACATGTTTTTAAGGGTTCGCCTTCTAGAATGATGTTTTGATTACATTCAATATCAACATATTCCTAGATTTCTAAACACATTAGATGCATTAGCCAATTATATTTTAGAAAAATATTTGAAAAACATGTAAATAATTTAATCAACATCACACATTGAACAAGAAGATAGAGCAAATAGGAAATATTGATAGATAATTGTATATAGAGTTTGGTTTTACAAAAAACTGTGTCTGAGACACATATGGCCACATGATCTATAATATAAAAATACATGTAGACCAAATGGATCAAAAGGCCTCTTAGTCGACTAATCCCGATGACGGTCGCGATAACAAACAAGCACGCAAGCAACTTTGCATAACAATTGACAGATGTGCTATGGTAATCCAATAGTGTATTGTTGCAGTTGCATAAGGATCTCATTGATCCTAGTATCTGGCACACTAAGGGTCAAACCCTCAACATGACGCTCAAACTCAACAAGAGTCTCAGCTATGTTGGGCTCCTCTATCTCTCCCTATGCCCCTGTAGTAACTCTAATCGGTGCAAGTTGTGACTATCCTCTTCGTTGAAGATACGATGAGCCTACTGGTCAAACGGGTCTAATATCTGCATGTGAAACCAATAGTTAGTCTATAATACATTAAAAAAAAAATGGTAAAATCCAAAATACCCAAAAAAACAATCAAAATGACATTGTTTTACCTATATCACCCCATTGCTCGTCTTCAGGTAAAACGTTCTTTAGGTCTCCTCGGAAATCCACTTTAGCATTTGGATAGTCCTAAATAATGATAAACTATACTCACATTCATCGAAATAAAGTAGGGGTTAATTTCATCGCAGGTGCACCCCCATGATGAGACATGAGATCTACCCATTGCCTCATTCGTGGAACCCTAGGTCTTTGAAGCTTGTAAGAAATTCGTTGAGGATGGAGTAATGGTATCCTCTCCAGGGCAAAAGAAATCAAAATAGAACCATACCCAAAGTTCTTCAAGTGCCCATCCTTTGATATGTTAAGCTTAGATTAGCCAATAGCCCCTCACTCCAATTGAAAATAATGGATTCTATGCACTCCAATGCATAATGCATTTGGGACTCAGTAGCCAAATGCAAAGTAACACTGCCATATAACTGAGCGATAGTGAAGAGGATTGTCTAGAGAGAAAGTTAAATGAAATCCTTGATCTTTATCTTCCCATCCTTTGTTTCTTGAGAACAAGGCCTATAATGAGTAGTTATGTAGTCCTTCACGGTTTCACTGTAACACCCTCATCACACATCTACCCAAGTAATTGTTGAACCAAGGTAAATATGTGGTGAGAGGCCACTATAATTGGATTCAACCTCCTAAGTCACCTTAAGGAATTAGAATCGATGGAAACACACCATACATGCCTTCCACATCAGTAACAAAACTCCCAGGAGCCTTCCCAACCACTTAGGTGACCAGCCCCTGAGACCAACTGAAGTTTTAGACCATTAAAACCTCATATTCTTCCTTGATATGGACATGCATGTGTCCAAGAGGCTTTGGACGCTCTCACAACATGGGTATGCATGCATCCAGGGAATTTTCTTCCTAGTGTTATGCATGTGTCTTAGGGATTTGAGCCAATTTTTCAAGCCCAGAGCCCAGGTCACTACCTAGAACTCAATGACACTTTCGAAAATGAATTTGCACAACATAAAAATGATGCATTTGCAAAACAAGGACAAGATCTATACTGGAACCCTACTAGCCATGACAGACATTTTGTCAAACATGTCACAAATATGTAATCTACAGGTGTAAACAACAGATCTGAGCATAGGGGTCTCTTACTTATATGAGAATTGCTAAGAAGCATTGTTCCCTTATGTCATTAGTTACATTATCATCTATTATGTCATAGATACATTGTTCATTCATCTACAAATCAAAACATGAGGAGAGTCATACATTACCATTGTCATAATACATGCTTATAACCAACATAATAATAACAAAAATATCAAGGACACATCAGCCATAGAATCCACATATAAACTAGTACATATACATATAAGATACCAAGGAGAGAACCTCTTATTAATGAATGCACATTCCAACTTGGGATGGGACTACCATGTTCCACCTGACCATAGAATGGTTGAGCCAATTCTCTCTTCATCCATTCACCTTCGTGCCATATTCCAAAAATGAATGTGGGACTCAAACGAAAAGAACCAACCAAGGAATCCTGAGGCTAAACCACCTTGCCCTCATCAATAGAAAACATACTTTACTGAAATCCACACCAAATCACTAGGTCAAACTAATAAACATGTAATAGCGAGCTTTACCATGATCTCCACCAGATCACTAGGCCAACAAGCATGGATGCCATCGGATTTATCCACCTACACCATGGGGAGTTTTCATGTCTCCTAGTCTCTCAGGCTTTACTGTAATCCACAGTTTGATCCAGGGATCACTGGGCCCTAAATTGAGAATCCACCCTGTAGGATTTACTGTATATCTCACCATTAATTGGAAAGGATGCCTAGGCCTAATCAAGGGAAACCACCTCTAGGCTTTACCATATATCCCATCATTCACCAGTCAAGGATTCCTAGGCCCACCAAGGCAACACAAAATTTATCTTTACCTCAAACCATAGTCCAGTTCAGGGGTTACTAGGCATGTTTTCTATTATTCAGAGATCCACTTCCTTCAACGTCAAATCCATCTAAAAATCCAGCTCAACAAAAAAATGAGAACCCCATCACACCATGGCTATCCAGAAATGGCAAGGTTAGGTCGAAAAACACTATTACACTTGAAAAAACCCATGCCATAACAACAAAGAACCACATCCAATACCATGCATGCCAAATCTAGCTACTTGATCCTACTCTTCCTTGCTTGATCTTTGCTTGATCTTTGCCTCCTTTTCCTTTTTTGATCCAACGTTGAGTAAAATATTTCCAACTGATTCTCAGAAGCCTTTTTATTAATGAGGCCTCTATTTTCTTCAATTTCCATTATTTTCCTTCATTTACCTCCTCACATGCAACCCATGCCTTTCCAAAGCTTTTGCCAATGCCTTTGTCAATTTCCTTAGCCATAATAAACTGAATGAACACCCACACTAGGATTTCTTGCTCACTATTCATATTGGAATATGTGTCCCATGACTGTGGTCTTATATTTTTACATGGATTTTTAACCAGGGCTGTTATAAAACCCTCCCCGTTGGGGGAACACCCTCCTTGGTGTTCAATCACATATAACCAACAAGATTGCTGAAAAGAAAACATACTTCCCATGGAGCTTTATAACACAACTCGTTGCAATATTTACAATGACCACTACTGAAACATGACAATCGTACCGTTTACTAGATCTTTATAACGCAACTCATTATGATATTTATAATAATAACCACATATACACACATACACATTTGCTTCACCCAACAAATAATCATATTGTCTGTGGAGCTTTATATATCTAGCTCAATACAATATTTATAATAATACACACATATACACATGCACATTTTCTCAACCAATAAATAAAAGGATACGATGCCTACATTTGCAACAAGGGAATCAAAGGCTCACACCTCCACCCTCAAAGTAATACCAGGATTTGCCTACTTCCCGAGAAGTCCATAATCCACTGCAAGGTCAAATTTGCATCCAATGTCCAATGCTAATCATGCGCCACTTGTCCTCTCAAAGAACAATTACCGACTCATTTTTCAAGAGCACACTCCCAGTGTGCATTTCATTCCATCTGGAAATGCTAATGACCAAAAAAAATCCATCCTCGACCTTCCCTTCTCTATTAGACAATCCCTCGGGAAATCTGGTTACCCCCTTCAGTGCAGTCACACACCTTCCAAGTTCCGTTGGCACCCCCATCCCAAGAAGTCCATCTCTTGGCAAGGTTTCCTCACATCGGAAGGTCCAAAAACCAAGGAATATCCCTGCCTTAAAACCGTCATACCAGTGAATCATTCTTGTAGTCAGTTTCAATCATCTAACAGTCCATTTTCATGATTTCCTGTACCAAGCACATAATTTCCATTAGATTCAAAATAAATTGAAATAACGTCAAATCATACCTCATTGGTGGCTCGTCAATAAGGTATACTTTCAATTATGTTCTCTTCGTGTCACAACAAGTCAAACTAGCATCTTTAACCAAATCATCATGTATAAACATATCACATCAGGTTAGCTCAAAACACAATCATCATAAATAAAAATCATAAATAACATGTAATCATCATAAACCATAATCATATATCACATGTAATCATCATAGACCATAATCCTAGATCACATGTAATCATCACAGACTAGAATCATGAATCACATGCATAATAAAACTCAAATAAAATATTGATACTTATCCTTTTATCAATCATTAACTTCTACCTTTGTCCTTATTTTGTACACACATTGGATCGGTTTCCACACCCGAAAAACACCCAATGCCTTCTCCTCCATCATGTGAATATACACATAGTGTCATCACACACATACAACCACACACGACATACAACACCATGAAATACATGCATCTACACTTGACATACAACACATACACCTACACCCAGTGTACAATACAATACATACATACACCTACACCCAATGTACAACACAACACATACATACACCTACACCCAATGTATAACACAACATAATACATGCATACACCAACACCCGGTGTGTGACACAAAACATACATACACCTACAGCTAGTGTACGACACAACAAAATACATACATACACCTACACTCGGTGTATGGCACAACACATATACGTACATAGAGTACAACACAATGAATACACATGTCATGATGCCATGACTACACAATGCACATACATAAGACCGCATGCCCAAAACATAGCATGTATGACATGCACACCATACCACATGTACACCGGTACAATGTGTACAATATGTACAGAATACCACCTATATATAGCACCACCTGCATAATGTGTACATGGTGCCATATATACACGACACTATCTGCACAACATGTACAGAATGCCACATGTACACTACACCATAAACCTTCCAACAGATATAAGAATTAATGCACATTCAATTCTATTGTCATTACATTCCTACCTTATCTTTAAAATCAACCAGAAGTTGACTTAACGTGTATCTATGAATGTTCAATGGTTAATAAAACTCACTAAGATACTCGATTCAATGGAGTGACTATGTTCAATGGTCAATAAAGATACTTGATTCCATGGAGTTACTAGTCAACGTGACACCCATTACCTAGTCGTTAATAGTCATAATTACCAAATTCTATTGGTATATGGTAAGTAACTTGATTCGTCAAGTGAATTTGTTTGATTTGGTTCAATTCATTCAATTAGTATTGTAATATTTAAATTTTTCACTATGTCTCATAAATTAAACTAGTGAATTTATGATGAGCAGTTCGTAAATTTTGGTGGTAGGAATGGCTAGTCTATTTTAATATAATATAACGCGTTATGATACAATCGTTTTAACTCTACCAAAGATCCTTAATATTGTCGCTGGTGTTTATGAAATTTCAAATATAATTTTAATGCAGTTTTTATTTTATTTTCTTTAATTAAATTATTCATCTTTATTATGGCATCCTATGCTTTCAGGCCTAGATGAAAATTTTATTAGGATTAAGTAGAGTTATTCTCACAACAACCTTCATGATAGTTCTTCTTAGTCTTCATTGCCCCAAATAGGAAGAGAGGGATGATGTGAGGATAATGATTAAAATATAAATGGAAGTTTATATAACGAATAATATAATTATGAAAGAGAATTGCATAGATTTATTTTCACTATATGTCTTTAGAGTTGGGAGGGAAGAGTTAGGAAATTCAAAGATGCAAATATTATTTTGAGTGCAAAATTTCATAAAATGTTCGTATCTCAGAAGATTTGATTCCTCTTAACCCTCGATAGACTCGGAATTAATATTGATCTATGTTGGTTCTTAAACAACCTAGATCCATCTTAATTTTGGATCTATCAAGCACGAAGAGGAATCAAATATCTCAAGGTGCACTCCTTTTTTTAATTGCAAAACTTGAAAAAATGTTTGCTTGTCAAGAGATTTGATCTTTTTGGTGCTTAATAGATCTGGAATTAAGATGAATCTAAGTTGGTTTAATTGTTAATAATTAAAACTTATAATTATTAATTTTATTGTTTAAATTTAATTTAATTTTTATTTTTATGTAAGTTGATTAATTCAAAATGCTTTAATTAATAATTATAATTATTAATATTTTATTTGTATTTTTATGTAATTTGACCAAGTCAAAATGTTTAGATAAGCATAACATAACATAGTGTAATAGGACATTACAACATCTCTTCCATACTGGGCTAGAGAGTGCCTCTTAGCACAAGCAATACCAGGGTAGATCCATCTTAACTGATCTAACTTATAGATGAAATGACCATTTTTACGACATTTTTTCCAGTTAATTTAACCAAAATATGGTAGAGATTTTTAAAAACTTGAGTTTAAGTTGTTTAATATGTAGAATTTGAGTGCTCTAGGGGGTTTTCAGGGTGTTGAATCCATTTATGCATTCAAAAATGCGTTTTAAACAACAATTAATCCCATTCCTTTCTGAATTGTTTTGTTCGATTCAAGTTAAAGTGATTTTGCCTATAAGTTGACTAGGTTATATTTAAAGCCCTGAGTAGATGGTTACACCCCCCCCCCCCCCCCCCCCCCAAAAGTATTAACCCTAATGTCATGAGGCACAGTTCATTCTCCTGGGTCCATTAGGGTAGGCTCTTTGTGAGTTTGGTTGGGCGTGAGGCCCCTTCGAGTGGGCCAAGGATCATTAGAAGGGAATATATAATATATATATATATATATATATATATATAATATATATAATATATATATATATATAGTTTGCTAAGTTTGTGATTCCTAAGATGATTGCACGCTAAACTTGGCTTAGAAACTCACTCAGGGGCATCAAGCCCATCAAATCACCTGAGCTCACACTCGCTTGGGCCACAACACCTAAAATGGTATATTTTTCCACAGGGTTTCACGATAATTTCACATCACATAATTCTTAACAACACCTTACCTCTATTCGAAATCGGGCGCTATATATTATATATATATATATATAATATATAATATATATATATATATCGCACTCGATTGGGCCACACCAACCCTTAAATGGCTAAAATTTTCCCCACGAAATTTCGACGATAACTTTCACATCAATAATTCATTAACAATCACCCATCACCATCTATTATACACCTCGTGGGCTACACACACACACACATATACAATTTGCTAAATTGTGCGATTCTTAATATGATTGCACGCTTAACCTTTGGCTTGAGAAACTGCAACCCAGGGGCATCTAAACCATCAAAATCATTCGGGGATCAAACTCAGCCTAGGCCACACCAACCCTTAATATGGGTAGATTTTTTCCCACGAAGTTTCGAACCGATAACTTTCACATCACATAATTCCTTAATAATCACCCATCACCGTCTATTTTACACCTCATGGGATAACATGACAAGACATTACAAAATCTCTTCCACACTGCCTTGGAGAGCACCTCACACTACAATTATTTATATTTATATAAATTTCACATATCTATACATAAAAATATTCGTATTTTTAGGCCCAAGGGTTACCTTATATTTATATAAATGTCATATCTCTATATTTAGATATATTCTTATTTTAGCCCCAATGGTTAGCTCATCTGGGTCTAGAGCCAAACGTGAAGTTCTATGATATTGTTGCTAGTTGTTACTAAGCATGGGTTCGACTCTCTTCAATTCTCTTGGAACTTGGACCTATAAGTAGGTTGACAGTTTATCCGGTTTACCATCCACTAAATGTGGGGAAGTATTCTACAGTTTCCCATGTTTTCTTTCCAAATTTAAAAATAAAATAAAAACTAAATAACAAAAAAAATCTTATTTTAATTTTTTTTATTAAAATTAGTTGCATTATTGTGTTTGTGACTAAAGCCTATGGTTAGACCATCATTGATGTTATTTTCACCCTGTAGGGGAGGCACTCGAAGGCCTTCCTACTGTGGATGCGATAAAGGTCAGGAGGGAGCTTGAATATGTCGTGTTATATCTATTGAATGCAGTTTGTGCACAAATCTGAGTTTGTTTCTACCTCACTATTTGGCTTGGCATATGGGCTTGTCTACAAGTGGTCATCATGAGGATTTTTGGGTTTTTTTTTTGTCCATGTGTTTTATGTAGTCATAATGGGAACCCCAAATAAATTTGTGAAAAAAGAAAAATAAAACCCTTCTTTGGATCTAGAGTTTCTCTCCTTCGTGAAAGAGAACATGGTGTTTTTAAAGGAAAATGGTTTACTGGGAAAGTTCACTTGTTTGTGGCCAAGTTATGAATTTTTTAAATACTAGGCTTCTGAAAATTGTGCAAATTATGAACCCGTGAAAATTTTCTATTGTGGAAATGATTATTATGTATTTCTCTGTGAAAATTGGGAAGATAGAGACCAAATCTACAAATTGGGTCCCTATTTCATGGACACGAAAGGTATGTTTCTCACTCATTTGTCTCTAGAATTTAATCCTATGATGGAGATCTCATCTACACCTGTGTAGATCAAATTTCATTTTCCCCTCTTCTTTTCTAGGGTGAAGGTGTGACAACCCTAGGTTAAAAGTTCATGTAATAAAGTTAATAGAAGAAAAATAAGACCAAGGTCATGGGACATGTATTCCAAGTTGAATGTTGGGCAAAACATCCTAGTGGGTGTTCATTTGGTTTATTATAGCTAAAGGCAAAATTGGAAAAGGCATTGACAAAGGAAAAGAGGCATTAATTGGAATTTTATTTATGAAAATAAAGGAAAATGGGAAAAAGGAAGGTGAAAGGTCACATAATTGCATGTGAGGAAAATTGAAGGAAAAATGAAGGGAAATGAAGAAAATAGAGGCCTAAATGATAAAAAGGCTTATGAGGATCAGTTCACAGACTTTGTCAATTCAATTTTGGAGCTCTCTCTCTATTCTCTCATTCTTTCATACTCTTGCACACTTAGAGTATTCTTGGAGCACTTCGGCATACATTGGGTTTGGAGAAAGAAGGAAAGAACAAGGGAATATGTGGATCAATGACAACAATTGGATTGTTGTACAGGTATCAAGTTGCATGTATGATTTCCTTGCTAGTTTTGGCATGCATGGTACATGCATGTGGTTTCTTGGTTATGTGTTGTCCTTAGCATGGAGATTTTCCTAGATCCACAGTGGTTGTAGCCTTGCCTTATCATTTCTTGGATAGTCATGGTGTTGTGGGTTTTTCCACTTGTTGTTTTCTGATTGGTGCTCAGATTACTTATGCTTGTTGGTTGAGTTACTAGACCTAGATCTTAGGTTGGGACAAATGACCTTGAGGCCTTGGTGGGTTGAGTTACTACTCCCTAGAGCCGGGTTGGACAAACGCTCTGGAGCCCTGGAAGGATGTGGGTTGAGTTATTAGTTCCTGGAGCTACAGTTAGAACAAACACTTTGGAGCCCTGGACAACTTGGGTAGAGACTGATTTGGTTGGTGTTAGTGATTTCCGACTGTGAGGTGGAATCATTGATCGAGGGTTGAGGTGGTTTGGACTTTGGAAGCCTTGGTTTGTTTTTGCTTGGTTTATTCCATGAGATCCCACATTCATGCTTGGAATATGGCACAGGGGTGATTGGTTGAAAGAGATATTTGGTTAAGCCCAATCTATGGTCGAGTGGTACGTGGAAGTCCCTTACTTGGTTTGATTTTTCATCAATTAATAAGAGTTATTTTCGTATGGTATTTCATGAGTACTTGTACTTGTTATTGTGTGGCTTTGATGGTTGTTCTATCATGGTTAATATTCTGGTTATATGTGGGTTATAAAAATCGTTCCATAACAGGTTCTAGTTATGACTCTTGGTAAGTTTGATTAGTTGATGAATGGTTAATGAATGCATGAGCTATAAAATGTTATTGCAACTATTATGAGAGGGAGTTAGACCTTCTTAGTGATTCTTAGATAAGTTTCATACCCCTATGTTCAGATATGCATTCATGACATGTAGATTACATGTTCACCATATGTTTGACAAAATGAATGTCATGGTTAGGCCTGGTTAGGTCAATTTTTGGATCAAATTTTGTATGAATGGATTTTTCTTGATGTCATTTATCATTATGGAAAATACCTTTGAGTTCTGGGAAGTGGTCTGGAGGCTGGCTTGGAATTTAGGCTCATAATTTGGGACCGCATGCTCCTAACTAGAAACATTGGGTTGCAACTACATGGATGTAAGCTTGTGCATGTGGTTGGTGGCAACCAACCACATGGACTCCTTGTTGTGGGTGTGATTGAGGGCCCAGGGCTGAGAAACAAAGGTCTAGCTTAGGGTTTGGCCACCTGGGGTGGTCGTTTAGCCTCTGAGTCACTTGTATCTCATGTAGGATGTGTTGAGTTGTCAATGTGTCGTCACTAGTCAACCCCACTTCCTTAATTGGATATAGGAGGCCGAGTCAATTCATAGTAGCTCTTCCTCTCATGTTTACCCTGGCAGGCCGATGAAACTAGGTAAATGTGCGAAGGGTGGTTAGAGAATTCATCTTTAAGGCTATAGGAGATAAACTAGGCAGATATATTACCAGTGGCATGGCATAGGAGAACAATTATTCATGCCCATGAATTTGCGTAGAAATGAATTTTTCAAAAGGCCTCCCCTAGGCGATTCAACTTAATATGAATTGTTGGTCTCATCTCCAGGCTCTGGAATACAAACATATTCCTTTCAAATGTGATATGTGTTGTGAATATGGACACTTTGCAAAAAGTTGTCCAAAACCTTCAGCGTCTCAAAGATCTCCAAATCCATTGCCTCCTCCAGAACAAAGAGAAAATGTGGAAGCATTAATTATCATTAAAAGTAAACATAAGAAGCAAGGAAGTAAGAAACATCGGACAAGTAAGGTTGAAGTTAAGCATCAACCCCTTTCCAAAACTAGCTCTGAGTCTTGAATGCTTCTATGGAAGAAGATGGTGAAAATTCAAAGAAAGAAGGTGAGAATCTGGAGGGCCAATTGCCAAATAATAATGTCCTAAAGGCCCCTACTAATTCGATTGATGAAGAAGAGTCAGATCAAGACCCTCCAAGGAAAACTATCGTGGTGGGAAAGCTTTCCCCACAGGCCTCTCTTGCATAAAAAGATGAAGAAGTTGGTGAGGTGCATGAGAAGAAGTCCTTTTGTTCTCCCCATTCCTATTCAGATGTGCTTAAAAAGAAATGCTCCTCCCCACTGGTAACAAGAAGCAAGAAAGATCATAGTAGAAAGAACTTCAGTCCAGACTCTTGCGGGCTAAGTGGTGGGCCATCCCCTAGCAAATTATAGAAATGTTATGTTTTTGTATTTTCTTGTGTAAGCAATTTGTTGAAAGCTACTCCTACTCTCATGAAGTAGTAGGATTAAAACTCAGAATTCTTAGTTTTAGAACTTTTCCCTCCCTCCTCTTTTTGGAAGGAGGTTGGTGTCTTAGTTTTTTGGTAAAAGTGCAACTTACAAGAAGGAAAACACATTGTTACTCATTTCCCAAGTAACTACTGCTTTCCGCACAAATTTTAATATAAACTCTACTTATTTTCATTTTTTTTTAAATGATTAAAACTTTAATAATGCAAATAGTTACATATATATGCTCATAGCATTTTTCTTTAACATATTTTATCAATTTTTTATTAATTTTATTTTTTACATGTGATATGTATAGCATTGATTCATACATAAATCTTAGCAAAAGCGCTTGTTGGTAAGTATTATGATTTTAATATTTTATTATAAACTTAAATATAATGGTTATATGGTAATTATATTTAACTTTAAATTTCAAATATAATATTATATAGTTATAAATTTAATATATGATTTTGAAATAGTTAATTGGTTATTAATATGATATATTATTTTTTAAATTTAATATGATCAATGGGATTTTTAATTTTTTAAGTATTATTCCATATTTTATAATATTTCATTTTTTTATACATAAATATTATTACTTTTAATTATATATTTTATAAGTTAATTTTCAATTAAAAATTTTATATGTTTTTAATTATATTATATATATATATACTATTATATTATATATATATTATATATATTATTTAATTTAGTTATAATAATTTATTTTTCCATTTATAATTTTCAAAATTAATTTACACATTCTAATATAAATTCAAACTTCCTTCCTATTTGTTATTTGCAGTAGTTGATCTAATATAATAAATTAGACGGCTCCTACCTTAAAAACTTTAAAACTAGAACTTAAATTATAATGTATAGTAACTAGATTCAAAAAATTTCATGTAAAACTTTTAAATATTTGAATAATATTTGGGCATGGAGGCTTCACACTTGTTTGCCAGTTTTGAGTTATTACTGATTTCTAACTCTAAGTAATTGCTAAATTTTTTATAATATGTATTTTCAAATTTTTTGGGAGATAAAAATACAAGTAAAATTTTTATAATTTTCATGTAGTTACTAAAATTGTAGTGCTAAGTGTAATTATAAGATTTTTTCTATTTTTTATTTTTAAATATTATTTTCCTTAAATATTTTTAAAAATTTCTAATAATATTCAAAGAACCAATCAATAAAAAAATTCCTAAAAAGTTAATATTTTAAATTTTTCAAAAAAATTGTTTTATATGATTTTTTGAAAAACATTAGAAAAATTTTTAAAGATTTTTTGAATCAAACACAATTGCATGTAAAAATAAAATAACAAAAAAAAACTATAAAATACAAAATTTTAATTAAATAACAAAAAAAACCATAAAATACAAAATTTTAATTAGAAATCCACCTAAAACTCCAAAACTCTAAAACTCATGCTTAATTACTAAAATCACACTTAATTACTATAATTATATTATACCAAATTCAAACTTTTTTTGAAGACGAAAAAACATGATTGTATTATACCAAATTCAAACTTAATTACTGTGATTATAGCTCTATTGGTCCAAAATTTGACCAATCCACTTTTACATATCACATCATATTAAACAAATCTGTCTCTATGAATTGTATTATAATGAATATGTGACATGCTTTTATGAACATGTTTACCCGAATTGCCCATTCTATAAATGCAATGGGCATTTGCAACTCATGGAATGTTGAAATCTTCAATCCAATAAATCCAAAATGCTCCCATCCTTCTAAACATGGCATAAATTCGGAATAATTATTATAATATAATTAAATACTATTTTTTCTAAGTTTATAATAGGCAATTTATAGTTTTTAATAAGAAATAAATAGTTAGACCTGTTACATCAAGATGTGTTTTTATAGGTTTTTGGGATTTTGGATAGATATTTGGAATTTTTATGTGAAGTGATCAGCTCAATTCTCGATTCTCGTTTAATTAATATATTAAACATAATAAAAATATAATCTTTCCAAACTTACAAAAAAATATTTATTTCATAATATTTTATTTCCCCTAAAAAAACAGCATACTGCAAAGCCCTGGAAAAAGTTACATTACCCATCAAATTTCTCCAATCTCAAAAAACAGAGACAAATTTCTAAGATGCAGACAGCAATCTGTTCAGAGCACTCTGGGATTTCTTGTCTGCCCTAGAGATATGAAAAACTGAATAATTATTATTTCTTTTCTAGGCAGTGGACCCCATTGACTCATGCGCAGAACCTTCAATGGATTTTGTTCTATATTGACCTTAACTATTTGAATTAGGTTTTTCCTATGTGGTAATTTTTTTTTATTTTTAATTTTTAATTTTTAATTAAGGAGTAAAGTAATAATAGTAAAAATAATTTTTTTTTAATTTTTTAATATATTAAAATAATATTTTATGAAAATAAAATATATAACATTAATTTAATTAATTATTGATAATAAAATTAAAATTATAAAAGTTATTCTAAATAACCTATGTGTGGTTGTATAGTTTTAATGAGATTAATTATTATTGTGAATTGTATTAATAGTTTAATGAAATTAGTTATTAATGTAGTCATATAAATTAAATGGTTGATAAAAATAGATAAGTATGAAATAATCATCTAATGATGCATCTTATATTGTCAGAGTAAAAAAAATCTACGAATTTTTTTTGGGCGTAAATCACATGATAATACATTTGTCCACCCATTTCGAATCAGCCAGTGTGATTCATCACAAGTTGAAAAATCAGATCATGGCCACATATAAATAGGGAGAGGAGACCTTCAAACAGCTAGGTTTGACTGAAAAATGCCTATATTAGACTGGACCGGGCAAATGGCTATAATTGACCCAGAAATGGCTATATTTGACTATTTAATTAAAATAATATTATTATGTTAAAAATAATCTTATTTTAAGT
>APFE030116766.1:0-17366 GCA_000404065.3 Pinus taeda
TGACAATCCCTGAGAAATAAGTTAGTTGTAATAATAGATCCTTGATATAACATGGTTCGAATTATGCCCAAGGGTGGTTAGAGCCAACAACTGAGTATACAAGCCATAAATGAAGATGAGGTTTTGAAATCTCAAGGTGTAACTTCGTAGGAGAGAGCACCAGTCAAACATGTCTAATATGCAATGGTCAAATGTATCTATTTTAGTTCACCATTGAATTAATCTCTAGTGATCTTTGAGATCAAGTGGTGAAATAACTTGACACGTCAGTCCCTGTCAATATAAAGTTTGCATTTTTCACAGTGAAATAACCATTCATTGTTGTGGATTTTGAACATATACATTTATGATCCTTGTTTTATTCTATATAAGTGGAAGCAAAGTCACAATCACCTTTCAAAAATTCTCATCAATTTCTTATGATTTCCAGTAGTTCGAATTATTTATTCCCGTCATAAGTTTTGAATGCATTTCAATGCTGGGTTTTGATTTGGTGAAGAACCTTCAATTCCACCACTTATGTTCTTGTGTTTTAAGATCTTACTCCATGTACTATAATATATGTTTATTTATGTTAAAGGTTTTTTCATTTCAAAAAGTAGAGATTTATAAGGCATACATTATATTTTTACATGTTTTGGATTAACTATATATTGTAGTGTTATGTAATGTACCCTTTATTTATCCTTCATTTATTATGTTATTTTCTTATCATTTACATTTTTTTACCAAAAAAAAACACGAAGAAAAATAAAATATATACATGACCATTAATCATGGTTCTGTTTTTTTATTAGTTAATCAAAAACCTGTTTAGAGGTATCTTCTTCATACAAAATTATTTTATAAATTATCCATTTCACTCATGCTTCTAGTGTGGTTCCTCGCCTATACAAATAATAGATTAGAATGAACAAATATGATATTAAAGTTTATATGAAAAAAACATCCACAAATAGAGTTCTTATTATCTTTGATGCAATATGAATTATTTTGCTACTTTAAATGTAATTTTTATTAATATAAAGTTGTATATCTTTATTGTTTTTTTACTCTAATTTAACTATATTTAAAGTAAGTGAGAGTAGCTACTTTGTAGCCCTTGTTCAAATGTGGAGTAGGTTCATACATTTCAAAGTTCAGTAATTAAACTAAGCCGCAGGGAACTCTAGCTATGCAGCCTTGTTATGAAAGGGTGGGAATCGCCTTTTCCATTAGAGAATTTTTCAAAATGAGTTAAATATGAGTTAAATAAATTATTATGTAAAATTAAAATACAACATAGTTTTGTAATTTAATATTATTGTTAAAATCTAATTTATTATTTTAAAAAATACCATGTAATCTATTTTAATTTCGGATCTACTAAAAGTTGACAGAGATCGAATTTTTTTAGATACAAACCTCTTTTAGAATATCCAAAGTAGTTTTTTTTTTTAATAAGGCTACTTCTATATTAATACAAAATATTTTACACCGAGGGCATGACCTCGTAGTGCTAGCCCAAAATTGCGGCATGATTACAGTCAAAGCAAATTTGTGTACCAAAATACATTAGAGTATTGCCCTCCAGAACTGTAGAGAGCCTGTTCCTGAGTAAAGAAAAAATACATATAGCACCATAGTTGGACTTGGAATCTTGGGTTGGACCTGAACTGTATGTCAACCAGAACTTGGAAATGGGACTTGAACCGGAGCTAGACGACAACCTAGACTGTAAAACTAGACAAGGTAACTGTGACCAGCTACATGACAACCTATATCTGAAAATAGAGGTAACTGTGACTGTGACCAAAAATGGAATTTGAAGACTGGCGGGATACCCTTTGCATATAGAAAATAGGCAGTAAGAATTAATGCACTTGTAATCAAAATTAGGACAGTGACAGGTGGAACTTCTCAAGCTGGAAGATGTCCGACATAGCCAAAAGGAACCAACCTGCTTAAGCCTCAAGAGAGGGGTCAGGCGTCTCCTCGGTAATGCGGCAGCCAAATTTTTTATCCTCATCGTCATCAGAGGATCTTGCTGGATTCTTCATGTTCTATGAAACCTTGCCTTTACCAGAGCCTGAAGCTTTGCTCTGATACACATTTGCCTGGCTGGGACCTGGATTGTCCGCCACTGGCCTGTCCGAAGTTGCTTTGAAGGAGCGGGCTCCATGACTCGCATTGAGCTCGTCAAGCTCAATGGTGACCGTGGCCATGAAGGTGGAAGAGCCATGACTGCAGGGGAAACGTAACCGAGCGGCATTGGGCGTTGAATGGAATGAGCTTGGAACTGGAATTTGTATCCCTCTGCCTCTACCCCGACCGCTCCGAGTGACAGGATATCTATTCGAGCGCAGGTACGGATCTGAAGTTGAGGAGTCTGTCATGGGGGAGGTGGCTTGGCGCCCAGATTGCCCATGAGAGCTGCCTCTTCTGCAGCTCATCCGCTTACGCAATTTTAGCATAGCTGGAGGGGCGGGCTGTACCTGACTTCTTGGAGGACGAAGGAAGCTATGAATGGGGAAAACAGACTTGGCTTTAGAGCTCAAGGCAGCAAGTGGGTAATGAGCATGAACGCGAGGGGACCAGAGGATGGCGAGGAGGTAGAGCCAGAAGTCTCTCCAGTGAGCCGAAGCCTAGTTAGCTTCCAAGAGAGGACGATGACAAGCCGTTGCAGTTTCAATGGCAGAGGGGCCTGAGCGGAGAGGATAAACACGATTATGGCGGGTTGATGGCACCATGATCAAGAAATTAGCCAGAGTAAATGACTGTCCTGGCGTCATTAAAGTCGCCTTAAGGTGGAGCAGGTGCAGAGTGATAACCAAAGCCTCGAGAGTGTGAGTGGCAGTACAGTACAAACGCGCGTCCATCCCGATCACTGACCACACGCCTCTGTTACCGTCAGACACCCGGATCCGGGAGAATCTCCAAAGTAGTTATGTTCCTTTTACCCTTTTAATTAAATTAATTAATTAAAAAATAGCATATAAACAAGTGTCACATGAAATGAGTTATGGTTCTTTGAGCATGTGGCATTCATAAGCCATGGTATTGTATCAAAACCTATTTATATATTAATAATTTTCATGATAAAATGGGATAAATCTTCATGATTAAGAATATTGTTTTCTTAAATGTCTGATGATGATGATGATTAACATCCACTAAGACCAATGCGGTCTATCTGACCTTAAGAAGGAGAATCTAATTGTAATTATTTAGGATCTTATTTCTCTGCTCAAAAAGAAGGGAAAGAAGCGCACTAAGATCACTATAGCTGGGCTGACTTAGTAAGTAAAGAAGATTGGAATTATGACAAATGTTAGAGAAATGTGAGTGGATGTCAGTAAGGGCTGAACAATCTAAAAGAAAGTGTTTTTCATCCTCCACTTTATTAGTATCGCAAAGCTGAAAAATTTTATTGTCCCAGGGAGTCTTGGGAGTAGATCACTGCCTAGTTTCACTCTGAAGTTCATGAGAGTTAGTTCTAATCTTAACAAAGTTCATCTTTTTCTTTGAGTTGTTCAAAATAGAAAGATAATTTTGGTTCTCAAGGGTGGGGTTGATTGCCTCCTTATAATATCTTAGCTTCCTCTTACCCTCTAGCTCTTTATCATCCCATAGCTTATCCTTAAATTTGGAGGTGATAGTATCTTTGACACTATCATTGCTTCCCATGATGATATCCTCATTTATCCCCCAGTGGTTGAGCCAAGACTAGGAATCCTTATATCACCCACGCTTGAGGCGAAGATGGGGTTTTGACTATTTAGGTTGCATATTAATTCTATTTATCATTAATAATAATATTATTAATTTAAAATAAACTTATAATTTAGTTAATTTTTATGATTGTTTTGATTTTAGTAATTTGAGAAGTATATGAAATAAGTGGTTTGATGTTGGTAAGTCACTAAATCCGTCATTGTATCCTCCTACTTCATGTTCATCATCGGATTTGCACTCTCATTCTGTTACATTATCTGTTTCCACTTCATCGGCTCCTCAGTTTATTTCCTCCTCTCAGTCATCTATCTCTTGCTTTCTCCCGCATCCACCTCCGATCTGCCCTCCTTCGCGAGTCTCATTACCCCCGGTCCCCACCTCTGATATCCCTGATCCGGCCAATCCCCGTTACTCCCTTCGCCCTCGCACAAAGGATAAGGGACCTGATTTTGTGGGACTGGATATGATTACCGGCTCACTGACTCTCAAGAATTCCAGGGGCAGACCCTCTCGTCTTTCCAAAGCTCGCCACACAGCTGACACCGAAATCGCCCTTGGGTGTCAAAAAACCATTTTCGGGGGCCTTAGAGCACAGGACGGCCCCCTGCACTCCCCTCCATGAAGATCCTATCCTTCAACTGCAGGGGGTTCGCTAGCAAATCCAAAAAGCTAGCATTGAAGAGGCTTCTCCAATCATCTGCCCTCGATATCATTTTCCTTCATGAAACACTCTGCCAGGCCGATCCCCTTACCAAGTTACTCCAATCCTGGTTTCCCTCCTGGGCTTTCCAGGCCATTGATGCATCTGGTAGATCTGGTGGTTTGGCTATTGGAGTAAATAACAGATCGGCTGAAATCCTGAATTATTTTGGGGGTCGAAATTTTATCGGTCTTGATATTATTTCCCATCAAATAGGACGGACCATTAGACTTATCAACATCTATGGCCCTTGCACGGATCGTGCCAACTTCTGGAGACACCTATTGGAATCTGAGATTTTTAATGCGGACAATATATTACTTGGAGGAGACTTAAATTTCTCCTTAGGCTTTTGCGAATCATGGGGGCATCATGCTCAAATTGATCCGTTGACAGACTCCCTCACAAGCCTTCTGGAGGACTATAACTGGATCGACATACCATCGGCTCGTCTCCAATACACATGGACCAATAATAGGAATGGCGAACAAAGTTTGGCCAGAAGACTCGATCGGTTTCTTGTCAAGGAACCTCTCTACAGCGTCCTGGCCCGCTCCCGACAATGGGTTGGATCTGGGGGCATCTCAGATCATCGACCCATCTACTTTGAGGCTGAGAATTCCTCCCAAAAGATAAAAATCCCTTTCAAGTTCAATGCCTCCTGGCTCCTGGACCCTTCATATATTCTACTGGTACAAAATTTCTGGAATTCCAATCCTATCTGGGACAATGAGGATATCTCGGCCGGTTTTGTTTGGAAACTTTCTGAACTCAAACAGATCACTAAAAGTTGGGCCCATCAAAAGCGTATCCAGGACAATCAGACCTTACAGGATGCGGAAAAAGCTATTGCTGCATTTGAAGAACAATCCACAGGAACCTTCCCCACACTGGAGAAGAAAGAGGAATATGCCTCTCTCATTACTAGGCGTTCACAGATACTGAAAGAAAGAGAGGAAAGCTGGAGGCTCAGAAGCAGAGCCATCTGGCTCCTGGAAGGTGATGCTAATACAAAATTCTATCATAAATTTGCTAATGGAAGGAAAGCGATTAACACCATCTGGGAGCTTGGGGACGAGCATGGACATATGGTCACTTCTCAGAGGAACCTAGCCAATCTGGCTACAAGCCATTTCCGAGGTATTTACAAGGCCCCAGCTGATGTCAATATATTAGAAATAATGAGGATTATAGAACTCTTCCCCAGTTTCGTGGACCAGGAAGACTCAGAAGAACTTATGAAAGAAGTAACTATGGCTGAGCTGGAGGCTACACTTAAATGGTTTAAGAAGGGCAAGAGCCCTGGGCCGGATGGTTGGACGATTGAGTTCTACCTTGCTTTTTTCGATATACTGGGCAATGATCTACTGCAAATTGTGGAGGACAGCAGAAGAAGAGGTAGAATATCCTCGGCCATTAAATCGACCTTCATAGCATTAATCCCCAAATCTAATGCTCCCATATCCTTCGATGACTTCCGGCCCATCTCACTATGCAACTGCCTATACAAGATCATAGCTAAGATTATTGCAAACCGCCTCAAGCCTATTTTATCATAGCATATATCCTCGGAACAATTTGCTTTTCTTCATCACAGACTGATACATGAGGCAGTTGCATCCGCTCAGGAATTATTACATACTCTGCATGTAAAGAAGCAGAAAGGTATGATCTTAAAAGTTGACCTCTCCAAGGCTTTCGATCGAACAAATTGGTTATATTTACGTCTGCTTCTCACTCATTTGGGGTTTCCTTACTCCTATATCAAATGGACGATGAGCTGCATTATGGATGTCAATTACAGTGTCCTTCTAAATGGGGAAGCTACCAATTTCTTTACTGCAGAACGAGGACTTCGACAGGGATGCCCCCTCTCCCCTTTACTCTTCTTACTTATTATGGAATGCCTCAGTAGATTGCTTGCATCTGCACGAGACAGACATCAATTAACTGGTATAAAGATAGCTGATGATTTCTTCCTCACTCATCTCCTATTTGTGGACGATGTCTTGATTTTCTTAAATGGTAGCATCGGGGACTCCACTACACTGCAGAATGCCATGCACCTATTCCAACAGGCCACTGGTATGAAGATAAATGTACAGAAATCTACTATCACCACGTTGGGATGCACGGTCCATGAAACTGCATTCGCCCTTCAGATATTTCCTTTCATCTCCTTGTCCTTCGCTGATGGCATAAAATACCTTGGCTTCAGATTGAAGCCAATTGGATATAAAATAGCGGACTGGCTATGGCTCATCACCAAAGTGGAAAGGAGACTCCAGGTATGGTACCATCGATACCTTTCCAGAGCTGAAAGGCTGATACTCATCAAAGCTGTCATTGAAGCCACACCAGTATACTGGATGGCTCTAACTTGGATTCCAAAAGGCATACTCTACAAATTACAACTCATATGCAACAGATTTTTATGGGTAGGACAGAAATCGGGCAGACTCTTTGCATGGGTAAAATGGGACACTATTGCTAAGCCAAAATCATGGGGAGGATGGGGTATTAAGAAGCTTGATTTATTTTCAAAGGCGTTGGCGGCCAAACTGGGATGGCAACTTCTCACCTCGGAAAGCTTGTGGACCAAGGTGGCATATGCAAAATATATCAAACCACTAAATATACTTGACTGGTTCTGCACCCAGCCGAGCTCACTAAATGTATCCAGCATTTGGAAAGTTGTCATTAACACTATACCCCTTCTAAGAGACGGGCTCACCTGGCGAATTCGGGAGGGCAACTCTGTCCGTATTGGACAGGACCCATGGGTCGGATGTGGAAATGCCCACAGACTGCCTATTGACCTTATCGGACATCTCAAGGACAGGGGTATCACCCACATTGCTCATATTGGCGACCCTGATCACTCTACATTTCTGCATCAGGCCTGGCTTAATGTTCACAATCTGGCGATCCTGGCTCAATGGCACAATGCATGGACAGACTATACTGAGGCTCTATCACAAGCACATATTAGACTCACAGAGGGACCTGACGAAATCATATGGGCATTGGCCAAGAACGGAGCATACTCTCCTAAATTGGGATATTTAACGCTCATCGAACCTATCAGACCTCCTATTATACATCCCACCTGGAAGGCTCTATGGAAACTCAAATCTGCTCCTCGCACCCGACTGCTCTTCTGGAATATTCTATTTGACAAAATCCCCTCGGGTACAAATTTGATGAAACGTTCCTTCCATGGTCCGTTTCGCTGTCATCTCTGTCTAGCAGAGGAGGAAAGTACTGCACATCTTTTTCTGAAATGTAATGTCTCAATTCAGTTCTGGAACTCGCTCACTAGTCACTTCCTGAATTTGCAGAATTGGCATGGCAACACCATCCTCGATGCATGGGAATCATGGTTCCAACATCACACAGGCAAATCGCGCAACATCCCTCTCCTGGCATGCTGGGCCATCTGGATTGCCCGAAACAAGGCAATTTTTGATCATCATGCCCCTCACTGGCCATCCATCCTCCTAAACACTATTGCTGATTACAACATTATTCCTGAAGAGGATACCTCTGCCCCGACTCGAATCCTCAAGCACCTGAACATAGACAAATCCAAGCCTTGGGCATTCTTCGATGGCTCAGCCCAAGAAATCGGATGCGGTGGGGGTGCGGTTTTAATTGTCTCTGATACCCATTGTTACAAACTGCAAATAAATCTAGGAAGAGGCACAAATAATTTTGCCGAGCTATGCACAACCAAACACATCATACAATTTGCCATTCAAAAACAATGCAGACACTTACAATTATTTGGGGACTCTAAAATTGTCTGCAGCTGGCTGAATAACACATCTCAATGTCATACTTTCACATTGAGTCATATATTGGATGAAGCAAGAAGACTGATTACATCTTTTGACTCATTTTCATGTACTCATATCTACATGGAACAGAACACCACTGCGGATCACCTTTCCAAAGAGGCTGCTCTTAGGCAAGGAGATCAGTGGTTAATACAGGAGGAGCTCGACGGTCTGTTCTACCAACACTATCATCGTCCGTTTGATGATCGCATGGCTGCAGGGCATTAGGGACCATCATAGTTAACTTACTGTTTATAATATGTTCATATAACATGTATTTATTGTTTTGTTACTATTATTACTTCTCATCTAAGTACATGACTCTCTGTGTAGAGATCGAACTTAGCACAATTTTGATATACTTCTCCCTGCGTGGAGATTTTGTTGACAGCAATTTTGATGAACTATGTGCTCCCTGCGTGGAGTCCTTTTGGATAGCAAATTTTGAACTGTACTAGTCCTATGGACTAAGATCTCGTTAGGCTTCATGCCTAAATATGAATGTTGCGGTATATACAAAATGTAATTTCTTACTCTAATAGAAATTACGACTTTTTCCCAGGGGAAAAAAAAAAGTGGTTTGATGTTTATTATAGACTAATGTATATACATTTACTAGCCATTTAATTAATATGTCGGATTTAGTTTTATTAATAGTGCAACCATATAAATTAAATGGTTGGTAAGACATCAATCCATAATAAGCATCAATCAAAACACTTGATTAATCATACATCTCACTTTAAAATTACAAAAATCATAAAAATAAACTAAATTATAACTTTATTTAAAATTATTATTATTATTGTTATTGATAAAAACAATCAATATACAAGTTAAACATATATACATTTAACCATAATTATTCACTCATGAGATCGTTAATATGCAAATAGACTTACAATACCATGGCTTATTAATACCAAATGCCCAAAAAACCATAAGTCATTTCATATGACACTTGTCCATATAACATTTTTATAATTAATGAATTTAGTTAAAAGGGAAAAATGACAATTACTTTGGAGATAAATGTTAGCGTTTGATTTGTGTATATTATTAAGAATATTCTATAATATTGTATGAAGGTTAAATCTCTAACGTCCACCTAATTATGCCTAGGAATGTCTATTTTGGAATAGGGCTTCCACATTTTTAATTTAATTATTAATAATTATTAGTTGGATGTAGAGATTTAACATCCATGGAATATTCTAGAATATTCTTTGTAGATACTCAAATCAAAGACTGAAATTTATTTATAAAGTAGTTATGTCTTATTTGCCATTTTAATTAAATTCATTAATTAAAAAAAATATTATATGAGCAAGTGTCATATGCAATGAGATATGGTTTTTTAGGTATGCTATATTTATAAGTCATGGTATTTGCCCATGATGTTGTAACAAAACTTATTTATAGATTAAGAATCTCCATAATAAAGTAGGAGAAAATTCCAAAGTTAAAAATATTGTTACATACTTTATTTTAATATATATATGTGTGTGTGTGTGTGTGTGTGTGTGTGTGTGTGTGTTTCACTTATATATTAATTTTTTATCGTTAATAATAATATTTATTATTATTTTTGGTCAAGTAAGAATGGAACCTTTTATTAACCGTAAAAGTACAGTACATATGATACACATCTTTACCAGTGCAAAGACCAACACAAGAACAAGCCCGTTGTGGGATTACCATCAACAGGATTAACAAACCCAAGATCAAACCATATCTCTTGGAATTACAATTACTCTTAAGCAAAGCCAGGATGACATGTCTAACACAGGATCACATTTACCAAATTCTCATACAAACTGTGAAGTCCACCAGACTTCAAATATAACTAAATTGCGCCGAAAATCTTCTCTGGTCCGCTTCCCTAGACCCGAACCAAAGCGTTGATCAGCTAGCACCATCGATCAAAGCCTTTTTAATCCAACGATCCACCACCATTTCCATCTGAACACTAGCACGATAAATAACAAAAAACGGGACCCGAAAAAGAATATAACACCTCAATCTAATGGATTTCGGGTCCGTCCAAGTTGTTAACATTCGAACTCTTTTCGGCCTGAAATCCTTTGGATGAGATTTCGGCCCAAAAAATAGCATGATGATTAACCAAATTCCGGACCCGAAAAAGATTAGAGCACCTCAACCTGTAGGATTTCGGGTCCGTCCAAGTGATTAATTGTCGATCTCGTTTCGGCCCAAAATCCGTTGCATGACTGAGGCCAATAGAATCTGGGGACTGCTGCCATTCAACTTGCGACCAGGTTAAGTGTCCTTTTACTCTTGCATGTCTCCTGAGCATCATCGGTCCATCCTGTCGATCCATCGATCCATGTCTTTGGCAGCTTGACAGAGACAATCCTCAAATAGATTGCCTCGGGGTATCGACTCCCAAATGTGTCGAGTATCACCTCCCTTACTAATCACTCCTTCATTTGCCAGATGATCAACTAACATATTTGCTTTTCTTTTCACATGGAAAAAGTTGACGGTTCTTAAGGTTTGCAAGTGGGTATAAATACGATGAAAGACCTGCGATAGCCTCCAGTGTTTCGACACTTTATCCGGTGTCGTTCCATTGTACATTTTCTTGGCCGCTTTAATAATCAATTCTGAATCTGCTTCAATGATGACATTGTGTGAATTTGAGTCCACCAGGATTTCCAGGCATTGCTCTAAGCCCATGAGTTCTACCATGTTATTAGTGGCATTTCCCAAGTGGCTATGAAAGATCTCCTTTATGCGTCCCTACTCATCTCTTGTAACACCCCCAAAACCAACTAAACCTGGGTTGCCCTTGGACGCTCCGTCTATATTGACTTTTAAGAAGCCATGTGGAGGAGGCTTCCAAATATCCATACTTGCATTTGCTTACCTCACACCCTTGTTTATGCCCTGTGGAACTATTGACTAGAGACCCAACTCTAGTAGTATACAAACTTGCTGGGGCAGAGGAGGGTTCTCCGGAAGTTTCCCCAACAAAATTCTGACTGTGACTTTGAGCTGTCATAAAATTTGTGCAATTATATGTTGTGGCGTGCTTGTCTTGTTCTTGAAGATCCTTCCATTGCATTCTTTCCAAACATCCCAGATAACAAAGCCTGGAACCAGAGTCCAAGCTTTATTGATGATTTCATTGCCTAGAAGTTTTTCCTCCAATTCTTCAAAGTGTTGGTGATGTTGAGTCTGTCCCTATCAATATGCTTGAAGACTGAGGCCACCTAATCCCACACAGTGAACATGAAAGGGCAGAGGTTGAGTAGGTGATCCATCGTCTCCTCTTGTAAGCCACATAGAGGGCATCTGGATGGGCCGACAAAACCCTTTTCAGCAGATTCTCCTAGGTTAGAATTTTCTTTTGTTGAACTAGCCAAATGAACAATTTTATTTTCATCCAGTGAGGGTTCTGCCAAAGGTTCTTCCATACTTGATCGGGGTTTTGGTAGTTAAACCCTGTGGCTATTCATATAGCTTCTTTAAGATTAAAGTATCCTTCGGTGTCCCTCCCCATCTTAGTTGATTAGACAAGGAGGATACCAAAATCTTCCTTTGCTCCAAATCCCAAGCAAGAGAAACCACCTGGGCCTTCAAAGGGTTGCCTTCACTATGGCCTAGATCCTTCCAAATTCTCCATTTACCATTGTTCCTTGCCTGATCCCAGAAGTCACTTACCATAAGTAAACCTTCGTTGTCAGTATCATTCTTGAGATCGCTAATTTGTCCTTAAACAAATTGGGTTCCTGTTGTCAGTTATCCTCCCAAAAACGTGTCAGGTTCCCATCACGGATCTCCCAGAAACTATGTTGTTGGACAATACCTCTATTCTCCCAAGCAAGGTTCCAAATGTGGGAGCCCTTAATGTGCCTTGACATTCACATGTGATCCCTCTCCTGCCAATTTTTTGCATATTTTTGTTTCTAGAGCTTGGCCCAAGGGGTTGTCAAATCCTTGAGCCACCTCCACCAGAGTTTAGCTCCTGAAACTCTGCTGAGGGTTTCAGGGTCATGAAGCCCCAAACCACCATGGTTCTTAGGTTTGCAGATCTTGTCCCAAGCTACTAAAGCCAATTTCTTTTTCTGTTCTCCTCTATCCCATAGAAAATCCCATTGAATGTTCCTGATCTGTTGCATAACTCCTTTAGGAGCCGACAGAGCTCATAACATGAAAAAGGGAATAGCCTGCAAGATAGCCTATGTGAGCACAAGCTGTACCACCAAATTTAAAGACCTGCATGTCCATTTCCTAATCTTGTCTTGAATTTTATTCATTATCAACTCCCACACTCCCTTGATTAGAGGTTTGTTTGTAAGAGGAATTCCCAGGTACTTGGAAGGTAACTAGTCCCTTTGAAACCCAAGAATTCTGGTGATGTTCCTCTGAATAGCAATGTCAGTGTTAAAGAAGAAAAGTTTTGATTTGTTGAGGCTTACCTCTGTGCCAGCCGCCATAACAAAGTCGTTTAAGATTTGTTTGATCGCTTTTTCTTCCCTGACCCTGGGTAGACCCTGCAGCATTGTGTCATCCACAAATTGTTGGTGAGTATTTGCCTCTCCATCCAGGGTGAGTTTGAGACTTTGGATTCTGCCTTCAACATTTTCCATTTTGATCACTCTGCTTAGCCCTTCCATCGTGAGAACAAAGAGGAAGGGGGAGAGCGGATCCCCTTGTCTGATACCTCTAGAGGGTGTGAAGGTTCTTGAAGGAGCACCATTAAGTAGAATGGAAAAACTGGCCCTGGATACTAGTGCCATAACCCATCTTATCCAGTTATGGTCAAAGCCATAAGCTCTTATAACTGCCCTTATATAAGACCAACTTAGCTTATCGTAAGCTTTCGCAAGGTCCAGCTGAATGATCATACCAACTTGTTTATTTCTTTTGAGAGAGTGTACCACCTCGTGAGCCTGGATGATGTTATTGAGAATCTGTCTTCCTTCCACATAGCCAGTTTGCTCCTTTGAGACGAGAGCTGGAAGAAGGGGCTTGAGTCTGTTGGCAATTACTTTGGAGATGATTTTGTACACACATTACATAAAGCTATGGGTCTGAAACCATCCAGAGTCATGGCTTTTTCCTGTTTTGGGATTAAAGCTATGAAGGAGGCATTAAGAGCTTTCAGAACCGATTTGGATCTCCTTGAGTCTTCCACCACCTCAAGGATATCCTATTTGACTGTTATCCAGCAAGCCTTGAAGAAGTCCACATTGAACCCATCCAGGCCTGGAGCTTTTCCATTTTGCATTTCATTGATCACGTCACTGACCTCCTCTTCCGACACTAACCTGTTAATATTGTGGTTGTCTTCTCTAGTGACCAGCTGAGGGATGTAATTTGTGAAATTATTGATGAACCTAGATCTATCGACCAGAGGCTCCTCTGCTATGTTGAAGAAGTGTTGAACTAGACAGATTCCATTTCCTTATGAGAGACTAACTCTATCCCTTGAGAATATGTGAGTTTTGTGATTCTGTTGTGTGGCCTGTGATCTATGGTTGATTTATGAAAGAACTTCATGTTTATTTCTCCCTCTCTAATCCACTGCACCCTCAATTTTTGTCTCTAGAAAATCTCCTCTTGCATGCATCGATCTTCCCATTCTTCCTGCAGAGATTCAGCTAGAATTTTCCACTCCTCAGTGAAACCATCTGTGATGATGATCTGATTTATCTCCTGGAGTTTTTGCTCAACTTCTTTTTTGGCTTTGAAAATATTTCCAAACTCATTTTTGTTCCAATCCTTAAGCCTGGATTTGATGTGTTTAAGCTTCTGTTGGAGTAGGAACATTTTAGTGCCTTGAATGTGTAGATCCTCCCTCCACCATTTGTCAATATTGCTAGTGAATTCAGGGTGAGAGAGCCAAGCATTTTCAAACCTGAAAGGTATGTTTCTTGGTGTACCCATAAAAGTGGCTTCAAGTTGTACATGCCAATGGTCAGAGTCTCCAAAGGGAAGGATAGAAACTGACATGACAAGGCCTAACAAAAGGAGGTCCTCTGAGATGATAAATTTATCTAGCTTAGAGGCAAATTGAGAAACCCCTCCTCTCTTATTGTTCTAGGTGAAAGTGTCATTGATTGTTTTAGTGTCCACTAACCCCATGTTCATTATGAAGTTCTGGAAGGCAATGGAGTCTCTGCCTAGTTGTCTGATACCACCTTTTTTCTCTGTAAGAGATCTGATCATATTGAAATCTCCTGCCGCGATCCGTGACACATCACAGTGTCTCGCTCTTAGCTCCTTAAGTGATGTGAGAATCTTGAGTTTGTCTTCTTATTTTTGAGGCCCATAGATGTTTGTGATCATGTAAATCTCTTGATCCCCTAAAGGTTGACACACTAAAGAAATATAGTTCCTGGATGCTTCGACATCCAGGATTCCAAATTTCTGGGTATCCCAGAGCGTAAGAATCCCCCCCGTCGAGTTGTGTGCTTTAACCTCTAGATACTCATACTTGATTAACCATTTGTTATGTATTTCTCTGATCTTGTCCATCGAACATTTGTTTCCTAAATAAAAACCATATCTGGTATTTCTTCTTTTATTATACTGCTAAGATTTCTTTGTTTCCTTCTACTTCCTATACCTCTAATGTTCTAGGTTGTAAGCTTCATTAAGAAATATTTGTAAAGGAATAACTAGTGAGATCTCTCATCTTACCCGAGTTAATAATGAGTTTCCCACATTCATTCAGTAGCTCATTCTGTCTTTTCTTCCTCTTTTCCTACTCGAGTTCTTGGGAGATTGTATCTGCGTATCCTCCATCGTTTTGACCCCCCGATGCTCCTCGCTTTCATGATTTCTTTTGACTCCAGAGCCCTTCGCTTGTGATCTCCAGAGGAAGAGCTGTTGAACCCTATCAAATTCCTCTTTTGGCAGGGAGTCCACTCCTTTAGTGATTCCTTGTTCCAGAAAATTTTCTAGATCCAAATTTCCCCTTTCTAGAATCTCCTGCAGTTCATTGTCCTCCGTTCCAGCCTTACTTGGGGTCATCTCATGGTCCCTACTTATCTCCATACTGCTTGGAAGATCCTCCTTTTGCTGGCTATTTTCTGTCATATTTTCCATGTTAGCATCCCTTTCCTTCTCAGTGGGAGTGTTCTCTAATTCCTAGTTTGTTCCTTTGTTTCCAACTTCTTCTTCTGGGATCTTGAAACCCTTTTGACTCGGTTGTCTGTCCTCATCAATCTTCTTTTGTTTCCGCTTCCCACCTTTCCCTTTTCCCCCAACCTTGATGAAACCCTCAGGGTTTTTATTTGTGGTGGTTTTTACATTTCTCTCCATTATGTTTGTTGGGCAGTCTCTGTATAGATGCCCATGTTCATGGAATTTACGGCACCTAAATGGGACCTGTTCATAGTGCACTGCCTGCACCCATTCTTCAACATACACTTCTAAAATGATCGTGTTTGGAAGTGCCCCAGATAAGTCCATTTCTACACATATCCGAGCGAAGTAGGTGTATTTTCCTTTTAGAGTCGCATTTGAGATCTTTATAAAATGCCCCAGTTTGTTGCCTATTGTCTTCAGAGACTCCGGTAGCTAGTAATCCAGAGGAAGGGAGTAGAGTCTAATCCATACCGGTATCGATGTGAACGTTTTGCGTTCTGGGACAAAGTTCATCATCCAAGGCCTCATGTAGAGGCCTGCAGCAACGTATAAATATGGTCCCCCTTCGAACACTCTATCTTTATCCTCTAGGCTAGTGAACACCACCGTGAAGAACCCCTTGGATCCCAGGTGAAGGTTTATTCCCCCCTTGGGTTTCGAGTGGCTCCTTATCCATACGTGCAACACCTTCTCCGTTGGCCATATTCCCATGAATTTGCATATAACCGTGTATTCCGTCATGTGATCTATGTGTGCTTGTAGCGTTGGGTCGCTTAAAATGACCCGAGGAATGATGGTCAACTTGGGTTTGCAGACCCCAGTTGTACTCATGGAAGAAGTTTTCTAACTGCTACCCCTTGTCCTCTTCACCTTGCTAGCTTCCTACTAATCCCCTTCCTGTTCATGGGGTCTGTTTTTTCCTAGATTTTCCGTGTTAATAGCCTTTGTTGCCATCTCCAAAGGTTTCTTGAAGCAATTCGATCCAACGTCCTTGCTTCTGTTCCCCACTATTTGACTGTAGGAGGGAGCGACACTCCCTCCTACGCGTCCCACCTTGGTTCCCAAGACAACACCCTAACGCCAACCCTAGCTCAGATTGCAGAGCTCCCTCAACCCCTCTTGCATCGACTGCCTAAAAAATCATGACTCAACACTCAATAATATTTATTATAAACTTATAATTTAGTTAATTCTTAGGATTTCTTTTAATCACGTTGAGAGGCACTATTCAACCCGGTATGGTAGAGATGTTGTAATGTAATGTCCTATTTAGCATTTTCACTTGGCCAAATAACATAAAACTAAAAATAAAAATAAAATAAAAAAATATTAATAATTATGTTTATAATTATAATTATAACTAATAATTAAACCAACTTAAGCCCATCTTAATTCTGGATCTACCACGCACCCAAAGGGATTATATCTCTTGAGGTGCAAATCTCTTTTAAAGTGTAAATAAATTTGATCATTCTCTGAGCTTCATAGATCCAAAGTTAAGATAGATCTAGGCTAGTTTTAGTAACTTGAGATGTATCATGAAGTAAACGTTTTGATGTTTATAGTGGATTGATGTTTATTCACACTCTAAAATAAACAGGCTGATAATAAATCTCAACTTTTGATTTGCATATATTACTAAGAATATTCTAAAATATTTTATGAAAGTTAAATCACTACCATCCACCTAATAATCATTAATAATTAAATTAAGATTGTGAAAGCTCTATTCCAAAATACACAATACCATCTACCCAAAAACCATAACTCATTTCATATGACACTTGTCCATGTAACTTTCGTTTAAAAATTAATGAATTTATTATCCCTGACATACACATAGGATATTGAATTGACTTTAAAGTCAAACTCATATTACTTTGGGATTGACTTAAAAAAATAGTCAAATTTCCACATGAAACTTATTATTTATTAACATTATTTTAATTTATTTTTCTCTAATCTAATTAGCTATAAAATAGCATATTATT
>APFE030116766.1:18521-36797 GCA_000404065.3 Pinus taeda
TGTCTTCCTTCCACATAGCCAGTTTTCTCCTTTGAGACGAGAGCTGGAAGAAGGGGCTTGAGTTTGTTGGCGATTACTTTGGAGATGATTTTGTACACCACATTACATAAAGCTATGGGTTTGAAACCATCCGGAGTGATAGCTTTTTCCTATTTTGGGATTAAAGCTATGAAGGAGGCATTAAGAGCTTTCAGAACCGATTTGGATCTCCTTGAGTCTTCCACCACATCAAGGATATCCTGTTTGATTGTTATCCAGCAAGCCTTGAAGAAGTCCACATTGAGCGCATCCGGGCCTGGAGCTTTTCCATTTTTCATTTCATTGATCACGTCACTGACCTTCTCTTCCGACACTGGCCTATTAAGATTGTGGTTGTCTTCTCTAGTGACCAGCTGAGGGATGTAATTTGTGAAATTATTTATGAACCTAGATCTATCGACCAGAGGCTCCTCTACTATGTTGAAGAACTAGGAAATATTCCATTTCCTTATGAGAGACTAACTCTAACCCTTGAGAATATTTGAGTTTTGTGATTTTGTTATGTGGCCTGTGATCTATGGTAGATTTATGAAAGAACTTTGTGTTTCTTTCTCCCTCTCTAATCCACTGCACCTTCAATTTTTGTCTCTAGAAAGTCTCCTCTTGCATGCATCGATCTTCCCATTCTTCCTGCAGAGATCCAGCTAGAATTTTCCGCTCCTCAATGAAACCATCTATGATGATGATCTGATTGATCTCCTGGAGTTTTTGCTCAACTTTTTTTTGGCTTTGAAAATATTTCCAAACTCCTTTTTGTTCCAATCCTTAAGCCTAGATTTGATGTGTTTAAGCTTCTGTTGGAGCAGGAACATTTTAGTGCCTTGAATGTGTAGATCCTCCCTCCACCATATGTCAATGTTGCTAGTGAATTCAGGGTGAGAGAGGCAAGCATTTTCAAACTTGAAAGGTCTGTTTCTTGGTGTACCCATAAAAGTGGCTTCAAGTTGTATAGGCCAATGGTCAGAGCCTCCAGAGGGAAGGATAGAAGCTGACATGATAGGGCCTGACAGAAGGAGGTCCTCTGAGATGATAAATCTATCTAGCTTAGAGGCCAATTGAGAAGCCCCTCCTCTCTTATTGTTCCAGGTGAAGATGCCATTGAGTTTTTCAGTGTCCGCTAACCCCATGTTCATTATGAAGTTATGGAAGACAATGGAGTCTCTGCCTAGCTGTCCGATACCAACTTTTTTCTCTGTAAGAGATCTGATCATATTGAAATCTCCTACCACAATCCATGGCACATTAGGGTGTCTCGCTGTTAGCTCCTTAAGTGAGGTGAGAATCTTGAGTTTGTCTTCTTGTTTTTGAGGCCCATAGACGTTTGTGATCATGTAAATCTCTTGATCCCTAAAGGTTGACACACCAAAGAAAGATAGTTCTTGGATGCTTCAACATCGAGGATTCCAAATTTCTAGGGATCCTAGAGCATAAGAATCCCCCCCCACCGAGTTGTGTGCTTTAACCTCTAGATACTCATACTTGATTAACCATTTGTTATGTATTTCTATGATCTTGTCCATCGAACATTTTGTTTCCTAAATAAAAACCATATCTAGTTTTTCTTCTTTTATTCTACTGCTAATATTTATTTGTTTCCTTCTACTTCCTATAGCTCTAATGTTCCAGGTTATAAGCTTCATTAAGAAAGATTTGTAAAGGAATAACTAGTGAGATCTCTCATCTTATCTGAGTTAATCATGAGTTTCCCACATTCATTCAATAGCTCATTCTGTCTTTTTCTTCCTCCTTTCGTACTCGGGTTCTTGGGAGATTGTATCTGCATATCCTCCATCATTTTGACCCCTTGATGCTCTTGGCTTTCATTATTTCTTTTGACTCCATAGCCCTTTGCTTGTGATCTCAAGAGGAAGAGTTGTTGAACCCTATCAAATTCCTCTTTTGGCAGGGAGTCCACTCCTTTAGTGACTCCTTGCTCCATAAACTTTTCTAGATCCAAATTTTCCCTTTCTAGAATCTCCTGCAGCTCATTGTCCACTGTTCCAGCCTCACTTGGGGTCATCTCATGGTCCCTACTTATCTCCATATTGCTTGGCAGATCCTCCTTTTGTTGGACGTTTTCTGTCATATCTTCCATGTTAGCATCCCTTTGCTTCTCAGTGGGAATGTTCTCTGATTCCTTGTTTGTTCCTTTATTTCCACCTTCTTCTTCTGGGAGCTTGAAACCATTTTGACTCGGTTGTTTGTCCTCATCAATCTTCTTTTGTTGCTGCTTCCCACCTTTCCCTTTTCCCCCAACCTTGGTGAAACCCTCGGGGTTTTTATCTGTGGTGGTTTTTATGTTTCTCTCCATTATGTTTGTTAGGCAATCTCTGTATAGATGCCCATGTTCATGGAATTTATGGCACCTAAATGGGACCTGTTCATGGTCCACTACCTGCACCCATTCTTCATCATACACTTCTAAAATGATCGTGTCCGGAAGTGCCCTAGATAAGTCCATTTCTACACATATCCGGGCGAAGTAGGTGCGTTTTCCTTTCAGAGTCGCATATGAGATCTTTATAAAATGCCCCAGTTTGTTGCCTATTGTCTTTAGAGACTCCGACAGCCCGTAATCCAGAGGAAGGGAGTAGAGTCTAATCCATACCAGTATCGATGTGAATGTTTCGCGTTCTGGGACAAAGTTCATCATCCAAGGCCTCGTGTAGAGGCCTGTAGCAGTGTATAAATATGGTCCCCCTTCGAACAGTCTATGTTTATCCTCTAGGCTAGTGAACACCACCGTGAAGAAGCCCTTGGATCCCAGGTGAAGGTTTATTTCCCCCTTGGGTTTCCAATGGCTCCTTATCCATATGTGCAACGCCTTCTCCGTTGGCCATATTCCCATGAATTTGCATATAACTACGTATTCTGTCGTGTGATCTCTGTGCGCTTGTAGCGCTGGCTCGCTTAAAATGACCCGAGGAATGATGGTCGACTTGGGTTTGCAGACCCCAGTTGTACTCATGGAAGCAATTTTCTGACTGCTACCCCCTGTCCTCTTCTCCCTGTTGGCTTCCTATTGATCCCCTTCCTATTCATGGGGTCTATTTTTTCCCAGATTTTTCGTGTTAATAGCCTCTGTTGCCATCTCCAAAGATTTCTTGAAGCGATGCGATCCAGCGTCCTTGCTTCTGTTCCCCACTATTTGACTATAGGAGGGAGCGACACTCCCCCTTGCGTGTCCCGCCATGGTTCCCAATGATAAAACCCTAACACCAACCCTAGCTCAGATTATAGAGCTCCCTCCACCCCTCTTGCGTCGACGGCGTAAAAAATCACGACTCAACACTCAATAATATTTATTATTTTAAATAAACTTATAATTTAGTTAATTCTTAGGATTTCTTTTAATCACGTTGAGAGGCACATTCAATGCGATATGGTAGAGATGTTGTAATGTAATGTCCTATTTAGCGTTTTCACTTGGCCAAATAACATAAAACTAAAAATAAAAATAAAATAAAATAATATTAATAATTATGTTTATAATTATAATTATAACTAATAATTAAACCAACTTAAACCCATCTTAATTGATCTACCAAGCACCCAAAGGGATTATATCTCTTGAGGTGCAAATCTCTTTTAAAGTGAAAATAAATTTGATCATTCTTTGAGCTTGATAGATCCAAAGTTAAGATAGATCTAGGCTAGTTTTAGTAACTTGAGATATATCATGAAGTAAGCGTGTTTTGATGTTTAACGTGGATTGATGTCTATTCACACTCTAAAATAAACACGCCGATAATAAATCTCAACTTTTTGATTTGCATATATTAATAAGAATATTCTAGAATATTTTATGAAAGTTAAATCACTACCATCCACCTAATAATCATTAATAATTAAATTAAGATTGTGAAAGCTCTATTCCAAAATACACAATACCATCTACCCAAAAAACCATAACTCATTTCATATGACACTTGTCCATGTAACTTTCTTGTAAAAATTACTGAATTTATTATCCTTGACGTACACAGAGAATATTGTATTGACTTTAAGGTCAAACTCATATTACTTTGAGATTGACTTAAAAAAATAGTCAAATTTTCATATTTAACTTTATATATTAAAACTTATTATTTATTGACATTATTTTAATTTATTTTTGTGATTAGCTATGAAAATAACATATTATTAATTATGCATAAATTAATAAGTCAAAAAATACAAATATCCTAACGATTGAAATTAAAATTATTATTTTTATTTAAAATATTTTGATAAGTCGGAAATAAAACTTATTGATTAACTAATTCTCTAATCAAAGGTATATGGTAAGATATTAATATGTGATCGAGTACTGAAGTGAACCTCTGTCACAGAGGCTGTCTAACTGGAACGAAAAGACTGTTATTATAATCAAAATATATTTAGTTAAAATATTGATAAGCTGGGAATAGTTTTACATTATTGATTATTAAATGATTCACAGCACAGAGTTTCAAGCGTCCACGCCAACTCTTTAATGAGATGACTCTTCTTAGGAAATGGTGGGAAGTTATCTATCGGGTAGGTTTCAATAGGTATTTGGTAAATGATTCAAATTGTAATATATTTTGATAAATAAATAAATAAATAAAAATTACAAAAATTTTAATATATTTTGATAAAAAATAAAGAAAACTATAATATATTTTGATAATAAATAAATAAACTATATATATTGTAATTTTTTTTAGTTTATATTAGGTTTTATAAAATTATTTAATGGGTAATTTTCAAGATTTTTAATTTTGATTGAGGCTTGTGTGATCCATAACAATTGAAAGAAGAATTTTTTTTTTCCATTTTATTTGAATTATAAATTTTGAATATTTAAAAAATAAAATAATTATGGAATATTTTAAATTAGTATAGATTTATTTAATTTTGGATCTAACAAATTTAGATAAAGATTAATTTTTTATTTATTTTTTTCATTTTTAAAGAGGTGAATATATCAAGAGTTTTGGTCATTCTGGACTTTTGGTAGATGTAGAGCTAAAATGGATCTAGGCTGGTTTAATTTCCTCCTTTAAATAGAGTATATTACACATGAATAATATGGGTCATTTTTATTTTTATATGGTTATTTTTATTTGTTGTTGTTTTTTCACTGAGTTAACATGTTTATATTACATTAATTTTTTTATTTAATTTAACTTTTTTATTTTTATTTTATGTAATTTGATTTAATCAAAATGTTAAACATTACATTACAACATCAATATTTTCAAAATATTCTAAAATCTACAATTCAATTAGCCATAGTCTATATGTTATATGTTTTGGATGGTTTTCTCTGTCTTGTTTGCCCAAAATCCTAGAGGAAATTCTTGGAATCACAAGTTTAAGTTGTGAACTCTCCAAAATATGAGTGCCCAAGTGTTTTTCATGGTGCTAAATCCATATATGCAGTTGAAAACATGTTTAAAAAAACAAATATTGATTTCACCAAAAAGTTTTTGGTTGGATTCCCACAAAAAATCCAAAACATATAACGTTTACACAACGTCATTAGATTATGTTTAGGAAAGCTTGGAGGGTTAACTCAACTAATCAAGTCCCCATAGTTAAAGCACCTAGCTATTGAGAGGTTAGGGGTTCTCCATGGTTGGGCCCTTGGAATCGATCCCTTCAAGTGGATATGCCTGGACTTTTGTTTTTGGTTAGGCTCCTTAGTTAAACTGGTGGGAAGTGATCCCTTCAAGTGGATTTGCCCATGGGAAGTGATATGCTCTTCAAAATTCTAAAATATTCACAAAATCAGCAATCCAAATAAATTCAAGCGACACTTTAAATTTTAGAAATATTCCCAAAATCAACAATCTAGATAAATTTGTTTTTGGTTAGGCTCCTTAGTTAAATCGATGGGAAGTGATCCCTTCAAGTGGATCTACCCATGGGAAGTGGTATGCTCTTCAAAATTCTAAAACATTCTCAAGAGTCAAGATCAACAATCCAAATAAATTCAACCAATACTTTAAAATTTTGATGTAATCTAATTGGCTATGAGAATGAACATGTTATTACTCAATGTATGGATTAATGAGCCCAAAAGTACAAATGTCCCATTACAAAATATGGTCCTCCAATATATATTAGACTTATTTATATATGAAACATCTCCCATAGCTTTTTTCCTCCAATCACGTAGTTCCACATATCATGTCCTTTTTTCGTGAGTCATAGCTTGGTCATGATTTATATGCATATTCATGCTTGCCATAATTTGATTTGGTACTATTGAGAAAAAATAATAAACCAGTCACATGGGTTTATGTCGAGACATGGAATCTTCATGCCATCTTGCTCACATAGAAATTAAAGAAGCCAAGAAACAGATGAGTTAACCCACATACTAAATAGTTCAATTATCCAATGTTCGAATTTTGACAGCGACAAAACAATCTCAGCACGGGATTATGGAATGCAAAGCGTAACATCAATGCAAGATAGGTTAACCTTCAAATTTAATGGATATTAAGTTCTGATTTTAATAGTAATTATATAAAAATTATTTCAACATTTTTTAAAGCCTAAAATCTCTATTAATTTTTCAAAAGATTACATCGTGGTAGTTTCATAATTAGTCTTCGAGTGGAATATTCTTATTATGCTTGGAATTTCGATTTTCTTTTGTTTGTTACTTTATTATTTTTCTAGAATTATGAATTACACTTAATTTTGATTTTGATGAGTGATATTTAAACATTAAATTTATAATTAATTATTTTTTATTATTGTAATTTTTGACATTTCTAATTTTTTTGGTTAAAAATCAAAGAAATTTAGAAAAAATAATTTATTATAAATGTTGTATTTTTTTTAATCATTTAAAGCTTAACTTTTATTTATCTTTTTATTCATCCATAATGTTATACTTTTCCTTTTAGTAGACTAATTAACAAAGTATATAGAGAGAGTATTTACTTTATTCTTTGTTTTAACACACACACACACACATATATATATCACTTTTAAAAATATTTTTAATTATTATTAAAAATGATATACTTTCTTATTTAATGATTTGGTTTTTTTTTTTTTTGTTGTTGTTGTTGTTGTTGTTTTTTTTTAAGATAAAATATATTACTTGGTAAACTGATAGATTATAAAATTTGGGTTGTCCAGGAGAGAGAACCCGACACAAGACCTAACCGAATTCCTTGTGATGACCACAGTATTGTCTTTTTTACAGTACGACCATGACAGAAGAGGGTTCTGAGTACAAAGGTGGAAACCGAGAGCTGCCCTCTTAACAACATTCTCAAAATTGAGAGTATAGAAGTCGAGAAAAGAGAAGAAAGCCTTATTGCAGCCGACCAAGCAGTTGTTGTTTTCCTTCACGATAGAAAGCCTTTTGTAGAGGAAGAATAGCATAAAACAAGGAAGGAAGCCGACGAAATCACTCCTGATTGGTGGTGATTAGATCTTCATCTAGATGAATGGGAGTCTCCTGAGAGCTTCCCTCCTACTGCACGGTGGTGATCTATCGACTCATGGAGGCCCTAACGTCCTCTTTCTTGATGGTATGGGATCCTTCAGTAGTCGAATGGACCTTCGTTGTCGACTTCTTCTTGATAACAGTGTAATGCAGGGCATCTCGAGTGATGAATTTGTAGTGGTGGATTGCTTCTACATGCATCACGAACTTCTCAGTAAGCAGGTCAATCTTTCTTTCGAGGGCCTTTGTGCGCTCCTCTTGATCCTGCATTGCTAGCCCCATGATGATTTTCATTTTTCACCATGTTTCAATAGTACGCGCATAGAGGTTTTCACGCTCCCAGGTGAAAGTAGGGCCCAGAATCCAAGCAAAGTCAATGTCGAGCTTCTCAGTAGAGACCTCTCTACGGAGAACAATTGCTTGGACTTCTAAATCTAAAATTCCATGTTGAGTTTCCGGATTAACTGTCGCTGGGTAGCACAAAGTTGCACGCCTAGCAGATGTCTTTGCGCAAGTGGTAGGGGTCAGGCCCAGGGACTCCCAGTGGGAGGCTGTGCGACTGCGCGCACCTCCCTGACTTGAACCAGGGGTGGAGTAATTCTTCGGGGCCATGAGAGAAGCAGAAGGGTTGGAGAGCAAGGGGAACCAGAGAGCGAAGGACCAACAAAGAGGGATAATGGCAAAGAGAAGAATGAGGGGAAGAAGGGGGAGGGGTAAATTTATAGAAGTTGGGTGATGGAGGGAGGGCAAAATAAGGGAGAGGGGGCGAAAAAGGGAAGCATGCGAAGATCTGATGAAGGGAGGTGGAGGAATGACAGAGCAAAGAGGATGTGACTGTGAGGCGAAGGTCACACAAGGGAGAGGGGAGGTGGCACCGCGAGCTCTAGAATCAGGCGAGCCAAGGATGAGTCCATACTTGAGCGCCATCCACCTGTCCTTCCAACTGAGCAGAGAATCGAGCTTGAAATGATGATTGGTACACAAACAATTATTTTTCGGTAGAGTCGTTATCTTCATCATTGATTAATGTGTAATGATAAAGGAGTTCATCTTCCTCCAATTCCTTCCACACTAAGGACTTCAAGCGTACGGTACCAGTCGTACCCTCATTCCCCAGTCTGTCTGCGAGTTTATTTCCCTTCCTTCTGATTGCTTGAAAGTGGAGGCATGCCATGCTGTCAATTCCTAGCTTAACCCGCTGTATTATTTTGGTTAGGTGCCAGTTTTCTGAGATGATGTCCACCTCGATGCCCTGCCGAAGTGTTTTTTTTTTTTTGTTCTGATTTGGGTGGCCAATGTGGAATCTCCTTCAACTATCAGAGGACTTAGCTTTAGGTTGTGCGTTGTGGTGATTCCATTTTCCAGGGGATGAAGTTCTACAACATCGTTTGTGGTTGAACCTATATTGCCCTCATATATCCAGATTATCTCTCCTTTAGATTTTTTGAAGACTCCTCCAAAACCAGCTGGGCCTTGAATCCCTTTAGTTGCGCCGTCGTAGTTGAGCTTGAAGGTTCACTTCTCTGGTAGCCACCAGGTGTTATTTTTATTTTCGAGCCTAGGGAGGGGGGTGACATCGCGAACCTTGATCTGAAGGAGATCCAGCATTGTGATAATTCTCACTTTGAAGAAGGTGGGAGGGGATTTGATAGTCTGATTGGGTAGAGAGGTCACTGTTTCCTGGAGTGCGCTTTTGATCTCCGAGATAATGATTTCCTCTTGGGTGGAGATGCCACAAAAGATTCTTGCATTGTGATCCTTCCACAAAGCCCAGCAGATCAGACCAGGAATTAAATTCCATGCGAAGTTAACTAGAGGATGTGGGGAGAAGGTAATTCTCCAGTTCGAGATGGTACTTTGAATAGAACAGGGGTCCTAATCAGAGATGTTAAAGACCAGAGAAATCAAATTCTATAAATTGGACGCGAAAGGGCAGACATTTAACAAATGATTGGGGGTTTCTTCTTCTTGCTGGAAGAGGGGGCATCTCGAAGGGCCAATAAAGCCTTTTCTTCTTATATTATCCCACGTTAAAACTTTTCTATGCATGACTAACCATAGAAATATATAAATTTTCGGCCAGTTCTTCCTGTCCTAGATTGCGTTCCACTTCAGTTCTGGTTGAAACTGATCGTGCCTGGCTATGTATCTATAGGCTTCTCTTAATATGAAGTGTCCAACTAAGTTTTTCTCCCATCTGAGTTTGTCCTCAACGAAGTCGAGGAAGATTTTTCTTTTTTGTAATTCCGAAGAGAGGTCTGACCAGGCTTAGGGGTTCATATGGCGAGTCCATTCATCTTGTTTCATCCAAATTCTCCATCTATCATTTTCTTCAGATTTTTTCCAGTACTGGTTGACTTTGATCTTCCCTTTGTTTTGCATTTCATCTTTTATTTGGTGAAAATAATTTTGATTAAGTTTCGAGCTTTGTTTCCATGCATCCTCTCAGAAAAGAGCCTTGTTCCTATTGCTTATTTCCCAGAAACTATGTTTTTGAATGATGTCCCTATTCTCCCATGCTTGATTCCAAATGACTGAACCTTTGATATTTCCATTAAGCCTGAAAATTTTCTCTTGCGTCAGGAAGGGGGTGTACTTTGCTTTCCATAGGATTCCCCAAGGGGAATTGGGATTTGCAATCCATCTCCATAAGTTTTTGGCTCCCAAGGCCTTTCCAAGGAGATCTGTGTCTCTAAGAACAAGGCCACTATCTTTTTGGGGTTTGTAGATTTTTTCCCATGCTACGAGAGCCCATTTCTGTTTGACCTCTGCACCTCTCCATAAGAAGTTCCTTTGGAGGTTTTTAATTTTGTTTGAAATCACTTCTAGGGATGCCAGAGCCGAGTAAGTAAAGTGGGATGGCCTGTAAAACATGTTTAACCAAGATAAGATGACCTGCCAAATTGAGAGATCTGAAGGTCCAATTAGCAATTCTTTTCTCCATCTTTTTAATCAGGTTCTCCCAAGTGGCTCGGGAGAGAGATCTCTCTGTAAGGGGAACACCAAGGTAAGTGGATTGGAGGGAACTGATGGGAATGGCCAAGAGTCTGGAAATGTTCATGAAAATGGGTTATAGAGTGTTAAAGAAGAACAACTTGGATTTCAATGGATTGATGGAGGTACTAGAAGCAACAAAGAAGTCTGACAGGATGGACATGAAAGATACAACCTTTTTGATAGATGGGAGGCCCATGAGAAGGGTGTCATCCACAAATTGATGGTGCATTGAAGGGGGGGAATAGGCATGGGGATGGAGACCAGAGAGCTTATTTTCATGCAGTGCAGCAAAGATAGAGCGACTTAGCCCTTCCGCCATTATAAAAAAGAGGAAGGGAGAGATTGGATCCCCTTGCCTGATACCCCTGGAAGGATTAAAGGGTTGCGAAGGTGATCCATTCATGAGGATGGGGAAGAAAGATCCCAACACCATAGCCATGATCCACTTGATGCTTTTTTTGTGGAATCCAAATGCATCTAGGACCTATCTCATATAGTTCTAGCTAATTTTGTGAAAGGCTTTGGACATGACTAGTTGAATCATCATACCACGGTTTTTTTGGGATTTAAGAGAGTGGATAAGCTCATGAGAGAGGATGATACTATCCATTATTTTCCTTCCTTCCACATAGCTAGACTGTTGGTGGGAGATGAGGAGAGGGAGGATGACTTTAATTCGACTGGCGAGAACTTTGGAGATTATTTTGTATATGACATTGTAGAGGGATGTGGGCCTAAATTTGTTTGGGGAATCAGAGTTAGGAAAGTAGAGTTAAGGGCTTTAAGGACAAACTTATGAATACAAGATTCCTCTACCAGTGCATGTACTTCAAAATTGATGATAGGCCAGCAAGATTTGTAGAAATCAATGGTGAAACAATCCAGACCTGGAGCTTTTCCATTGGGCATTCCCATGAGCACATCTTCCACTTCCTAGAGGGAGAATTTACTTAGGAAAATTTTGTTATGGTCCTCCATGAGGATTTTGGGGATATTCTTGGTGATATTTTTGATGTCCTGATCCTGGTCATTCCTTGGCTCTTTGAGAAGAGAGCTGAAATAGTGGTTGAGATTTGTTTCCAACTCCTCTTGAGAGTGAATAAGATGACCATCTTGGTTCTTCAAAGACATAATTTTGTTGTTCCTCCTGTGCTGTATCATTGTTTTATGGAAAAAGGTTGTGTTCCTTTCCCCACATTTCAGCCAATTTATTTTAGATTTTTGTTGCCACAACTTTTCTTCCTAAATTTCTCTCTCCTCCCAAATTTGTTGTAGTCATTGTTCCTCTTGCTTATTGTTCTTCGTTAGCCCTTCTTCAATTATGTTTTGTTGGATAAGTTCCAATTGGTGTTCCAAGTTTTTTTTTATCCGTGATGATGTTGCCAAATGTTTCTCTGTTCCATTTTTTTATTTCCTCTTTGATATGTTTAAATTTTTGTTGGAAAGTATATATTTTGTTTCCAGTTCTGATGGGAATGTAAGTCCACCATTGTTTCATTTTTTCCATAAAGTCCTAGTGATCCAACCAGAAGGCCTCGAATCTAAAAGGCTTATTTTTCGGACCATTGGAAATTTGAATCTTGAGAGAGATAGGCCAATGATCAGAGCCTGCTTGCGGTAGGATTCTTGCCTCCGTTTTCCAGGAGGTAAGATAAGTTGTCTCAGATAGAAGGAATCGGTCTAAACGGGAAGCTATTTGACAGTCTCCTCCTCTTCTGTTATTCCAGGTGAATAAGCCATTTCTAGTGGGAATGTCGATGAGGTTGAGGTTTTCAATGGTGGTGAGGAAAGCCTCAGAGTCCTTATCTAACTTCCAGATACCTCCCTTCTTCTCAAACAAGTTATTTATCATATTAAAATCACCAGCTATGATTTTGAAAGGGTGGTGCAGAGGGTAAAGGAGAATGGAGATGATTTGGAGAAGTTTGATACGGTTTGTCTGATCAGGAGCTCAAGTCCAAGTGTCGAAAATGATCAAATTTGAAAGTGCTAAAATTGGGTTGGAACCAGAACGAACGGATAGGTCTCGTCTTCCTAATTTCGACGCCGAAAACGGTTCAAAAAATGGACTCCATATGGAGAAGTTATTCCGATTTAAAAATCGCCCGATGACCTTCATTTTTGAATTAAAAAAAGAATAATAATAATAATAATAATAATATTCCAAGGAATATTCCATGGAATATTTGGGGAATATTTTGTCTAAAAGGTCCAATAGAACACTAACATGTGGCCCCTGGAATGCAATGTGGTGTTAGGCAAAACATTTTATGGAGCTCACGGGATTCTACCCTAGGTCATGTGGCTGCTAGCCCAAAGGCCCCACCGGCCTGCCTGCATGTTAGAACTTATTATATAATGGGCACCATATATATTTAACCTAGATCCATGTTTGATTTGAGTTGAAAAGGGGCCAACCCACTTACCACATGACCGGGCGCTCAGAACCAGGACTTGAAACTCGGGGGTTAACAGTTCCGAGATTGTTGGTCACATGCACGCGGTCCCGCCCGGCGGTCACGGTCAACTGACCGTTCAAATGGCAGTTTTTTTAGCGGTGCACTATTTTTGGTAGTTCCTCCATCTTTGGTAGACTTATATGGCAGTTAGCCAAACTTAGCTGGAGTTATTCTAGACCAGATTTGCAGTTCATGAATATGTCATAACTTTGGCTAGGAGAGGCCTTTTGAGGCGATTTTTTTTTTTTTTTTTTTTTGGTCTCTTCGACATTAAGAATCGATTGGCATAGTTTTCACAACCAACAGAGGTCATTTGCAGGTGATTCTTCTTAGGGAAAGTTCCAGGAGCCACTAGGGCCATATCAGTGTGGGAGCTGATTGGGATGTGTGCAACCATTGGATGTGAAACGAAGGTCATTTCTAACTGTATTCTGTGCTCTGAGTCCATTTCTACAACTCCTTTTTCCTGTTGAGGCATTCTTCACCTTGAATTTCTTAAGGGAAGCTTTCAGGGCCACTAGGGCCATTTTAGTGCTTGAGCTGTTTGAGGGTTGTATTCATCTGTTTTCGGTGATTCAAAAGCCTACTTTTGTTGTCTTCGGCCTTCTGAGTCCATTGGAAAAGGTTTTAGAACCATTGGAGGTCATCTTCACCTCGAATTTATTCATATAATTTTAAAGGGCCATTAGGGCCATTTGGAGAAAGTACTGTTTAAGGTACAATTTCACTGTTTAGTGCTTAGGGAAAAGCATTCTTAGCTGTTTCCTATCTTCTAATTCTGTTTTTACAGTCATTTTTTCCTTTAGAGACACTTATTTACTTGTATTAGCCTTTGCAGCTTTCTTATACAAGATAACAAGCCCATTATGGGAGGTTTGGTCCAACAAATGTAGCCCAGGAGGGGTGAACTGCTTCATCATCTTTGTGCCATTATTTGCTGGAAGATATCATGCTAAACAAATCTGATATAATGTGTTAAACAAAAAATTTAACAACTTGCCTTCACCCATAAACATCTAAACAACTGCTCAAAATTATTTGTTTTATTCTGCAAGACATCAAGCTTCAATCATGAGTATTTTAATGACATCTGAGTGTTTACTTCTATTATTTCTTTAGGCAGAGCCTGTAGAGGGCCAGGTAGCCTCTGGAACTCATCCTCTCTTTAGAGGCGACATATCCGGTAAATGCCGCTACATTCTATCTCTGTATTAGAAATAATAAGTTCTCACATTTTCAGAGTTAACTTTGGAGTTGTTTGCACATTTAAAATTATTGGAAATGGATACCTTGCACCCTTTATTCAAGTACATTCCATTTTCAGATCACTGTCACCTTGTGCAGGGCATAAATATTAGTTATGAAAATGGTCTCGTTGGTATCTATGATTCCCAAGATCACTGTTATCCAATGGTGAGTGGCCAGAGAGGAAATGAGGTCAAATTTAGAGTTTTTCCAAAATGTCATTATGCCCCTCGCCATACCTGTATTCATGTTAGCCGAGGAGCTGTAAGGCTTGAAGCATGAGTTGAGAAGGAGGGGTGGGTGAGTCGAATGAATTTTGTTTCTTGAATTAGCAGGATGTTAGTATGATCAAACATGATTCTTTTCTTAAGATGTGTTTCTTTCCAGGACTATTAAGTCCCCTAATATTCGGAGAGATGCAATTCATTAACATGGAGATGGGTATAGAGCCAGAGCCTTTACCTTTCCTTCATTGATTGACTTGGCACCCAGTTCTTGAAGGAGCTGACTGGTGGTATTTTGAGCTCGTTTTCTGCTTGAGCCTCTGAGGTTGAGTCCTTCTACTGGAATATTGGCTAATATGCCCTTTGAAACTGTGATTTCTTGTATTGGATGGTGAGCTTTGAGCTTTAATTCTTCCTCGAGGAAATAAGCTCCTTCAATTTTTTGTAATTGTTGTTCTGATATGGAGTTTATTCCTTTCTTTTTCCATTTCTCTGCAATTGTTGCAAGGTCTGCCCCCTGCATATCTTCCTCTATTACGTTTCCCTCTAGTGTTTCCTTTGTTTATATTTGCTCCATTTCTGTATCCTCTTGCACATGCTCCTTTCCTTTGTTGGTATTACCTGTATCCCTTTCATTGTGTTCGTTGTCTATTGGGTTCATTTCTTCCTCTCCTGCTTCATCTGCAATTAGTTTGTTAGGATCCATTTGCTCTTGGGTACTATTCAGTACATTGAACTGATTTGGGCCTACTTCTTTAAATAGGTTCTTCTTGGGGATAGCTGTCTTCCTGTTGTTCTTGTTCCTGGAGATGAATTTAGTGAATCCTTCGTTGTCTTTTCGCTTACTTGCTTGCTCTTGCGTTTGAGGAGATTTTTTCATTGGACAGTCTCAGAAGAGATGCTCATGCTCATGACACTTTCTACATCAGAAGGGAATATGTTCATATTCTACACTTTGCAGCTAGACTTCGTCCCTAAAGATTAATTTAATTGCTTCTAGTAGGGCACTAGAGATGTCTATATATACGCAAATTCAGGCATAGGAAACATAGTGACCCATTCTGGTGCCTTAAGACATTTTGATATACTCCCCTAGCTGGTCTCCTATTCCTTTTAAGACTGAAGGAACCCAATAATCAGTTGGTAAGGATTAGAGGCGTACCCAGACTGGAACCCTAGTAAAATCCTCTTTTTCTAGTGTGAAGTTCTCCATCCAAAATCTCATGTATAAATCTATCTCATGTATAAATCGGCTGAGTTGTAGAAATAGGGTCCTCCTTCAAAATTTTTGTCTCTATCTTCTAGGAGGTCAATGATGACTATGAAAAATCCTTTGGAGCCCAATTGAAGTCTAATCTCCCCTTTGGGTGTCCATTTGCTTTGAATCCACCAGTTCAGGTCTCTTTCAGTTGGCCATATGCCCATGAAATTGCATGTTACTGCATGTATTCTCTGTATTCAGCTACCACCCAAATTGTTATATTTAAACCAATTTCAAATATATAACCTATTTGTCTTACATTTTTGTATTGATTAACTTTTCATTTAAAAATTGCCAAATATATTACCATCATAATTTTAGATAAATATAAATTTTCAACTCTTTAGTTCACACTTATTCTAAAGTTAATAAATGTTAGGATCGATTTCATGGTCAATGGGTAGGTACATAATTTTCAACATTTATTTATTTTTTACTTGGTTTTGTTTAGTAACAAGTTGTATCTTTTGGGGGTGGCAGGAGGGGGAGGGATTCTCACTAATCTCGACGGAATACTTGTCGACCAATATTCTTGGGGCTTGGGAAAGAAGTCCAACAATCAAGCTGAATATTATGGCCTCTATCTTGGACTCCTTTTAGCCCATAAAAGGGGAATCACAAATGTGACACTTCTGGGAGACCCCTTCTTGGTCATAAAGCACATGCATTCCAACTCTTCTGCCCATAACGACAGGCTCAACCAATTGCATCAATGAGCCCATGGAATTCTCCCTCTCTTTGCTAAATTACAATTTTACCATATTTCAAGAGGCCTAAATTCGAAGGCGGATTCACAAGCTAACAAGGCTTGTCAATTTAATGAAGGGCATACAGTTGTCAACGAAAACTATGGTTTTTTACCCATCCCTTAATTTCATTATGCAAGTCTCCCTAATATTCCCCCTGTTAGGCCCCTATACTACTACTGTAACCCCTTATTGTTAATAGTACAACCCACTTATTAAATTGATGTACCCATGTAGTGCCCATATTGTTACTATTGTGCCCCATAGAAGCCCACTATTATTATTATTGTGCCCTTACATTATTATTGTTATGTCGGCTCTGATTATGTTATGACCCCTTAGACTCTTATATATAGAAATGAGGTCTTTTTATTTGTATCATCCAAGAATTGTTCATTTATGTAATGTAAAGGAGTTTTCCCCCTCGAGGAGGCTGAATTCTAAGGCATTGATCTATCTTTACTATCTTTTTCTGGAGCTGGTTTCATAACATTTGGTATCAGAGATTTGGATTCTAGGGTTTCATAGGGATTCATCGTGGCATTTTCGCTATAGATTTTTTTTCTGCGATGTTTCAGAAGCTAAAAAAAAAACCCATTTGAGAAGACATCGAGTTGAAGCTCAGGTCCAAATTTTAGAGCTTTGCGCTCTATATTTGCGGAGATATGATTTGAGGAAGTTGGTCGTTTTGCAGACTCCGGAATTACATTCCAAACAGGTGACCTAGGGAAAATCGTCATAACTCTCTCTTTGAGCATCAGATTGAAATTTCGTAAGAAGATACAGAAAGAGGACGGACCGTAGCTTTCTTGTATATATTTTTCAGAGACGAAGGGAAAAACAGTGATACGTGGAACTTCATACAAGTTCGCTCTTCTGGAAAGGTCTATAATTAGGTCATCTTGGGAGATTGTGCATAACTCTTTCTTGAAGAATCCAATTTGGATCAGACTGGTGGCATTGGAAAGAGGACACAGAGGGCTACTATAGGTAGCAATTTCAGAACTTAAAGATTTAAAAGTACAGATTTACAGTCGTTTCAAGATCGAGCTCTTAAAATCAAGAAAAAGCAAGATGAGAAAGTTTGATAGCAAGGATCCCGTAAATTGGATACTTCAGATGGAGCAATATTTTGATCTACATGGTGTACCACTGTTAAAAAAGGTATGTATTGCATCTTCATATTTAGAACTAGATCAATTTTTATGGTATGAAGGGCTTTGTTCTTGTAAACAACTTGTTACGTGGTCAATTTTCACGGAGGAAATGATAGCACATTATGTGGATACAAAGAGCAACACCTTCTTTAGAGTAACACTAAAACAATTGGAAAGAGTAAAAGGGCTTTGTGACATATTGGAAAGCAAAATTATGGAAACCAAGAAGCATACACCTCACAAGTATAAATATGGAAGTGTTGTTTCTCCTAGCCTTCCACAACCTACAAGGGTTACACCACAACAATTGGAAGAAAAAAGAGAAAAAGGGCTTTGTTACAATTGTGATAGAAAATGCACTAAAGGTCAAAAGTGTGCTGAGAGAAATTATTTTACATAGAATACGAAAAGGAGGAAGAAAAGGTTCAAGAAACATCAAAATAAGAGGATATATGCCAGGACTCCACCCCAGAGAAAGAAGAAATGAATCAGACCATATCTTGTAAAGCATTGGCAAGAATTACCACTCCTCAAACTCTCAAGATAGAAGGACATATCAGAAGAAAAAGGTGCAAGAAGTGAAAGATCACATCGAGAAAAAAAAAATGAATCCAACCATATCTTGTAATTCATTGGTCAAAATTACCACTCCTCAAACTATCAAGATAGAAGGACATATCAAGAAGAAAAATGTTCAAGAAGTGAAAGATCAC
>APFE030116766.1:38073-61747 GCA_000404065.3 Pinus taeda
TGACACTGTTTGAGGACTCATCTTCCATCTCTCTTGATGGCAGGTGCTTTGAAATCAGGACATGTGAGGTCTCTAGGTGTGAAGGACTCGATAAGCGTGGGAGATCTCTTTTCAGTCTCTTAGATTATGGTTTCTCACTGGTATATTCAAATGTTCTCCATGTGAATTCCCTTTGCGAGTGAACCACATTTACTCCGCCTGGTTCAGAGCGGATGACTCACCCGCTCAAAGGCAAGGCTACTTGAAATGAAGGTCATTTTAGTTTGTAGAGAAACCATGGAGCCACCATGGGATCTTGGGGGCATGAAACCCACTCCTCTATGTCACACGAGGCTCCTGTATGGCTCAATCTATATATCGTGAGGGTACAATTTGATTTTCTTCATACCATTGGTGTTCAGCTCCCTTCTTCAAATTGACAGTGTTTGACTCCTTTAAAGGGGTTGGGTAGTCCCTAGTTGGTCGAATTGGCTTGGGGTTGTTATTATCCCCAACCCTAGGTGTCTTTGCATTTGGTGAATATTGTTTGATTAGTGAAGCATCCTGGGAAGCATTTGGTTAATCATTTGGTGTTTCTGCAAGTAGCCAAAGCTGGTTCGAAGTGGTTCTCATTAGGCTCTCCACAATGGCATCGAGTTCCTGGGGTTTTCGTCGTCCTTGCTCGGGCAGGGTGGGAAGGGACCACTCGCATGATTGGTTCAAGGTCAACATGTTACCACCCTTATCCAAATTCTCCCAACCAACCTGTGAAATGTTTACCAACAAGCATGCCGAATTATAAGCAGATATTGGCGAGTTGCAGGTGCTCCTTCATTAGCAGAGGGAGTCAACTATTGAGAATCAAGAAACGATAGTGGCAAAGAGAAACAACATTTCACAACTGTAAGACGAGGTCAGGGCACTCATAAGCATGATCGAAGATATCCAAATGTAGTTTGGTACATAGAATTCTCCGCTTGTAGTGGAAATATCAGGCCTTGACCTTAACCGCCCTACTATTTCTGAGGACTAGTCTGTGCTTTTATGTCTGGTTTCGTATGTATCTTTCTCTTATTGCAACTTTGTTGAGTATATACTAGTAGAATAATAAGAGTGTTATTCGGTTTTGAAATTTTGTTGGATAATTGGGCCTAGTTTGATAGCTTGCATATGCAACTCATGAAGCCCAACGATGTAATGGAATTGTAAATTTACCGAGTATTTGTCACGTTCGGGTGCATGATTAAAAAAAAACAAGTTGTATATTTTGTGTGCTAAATCTTCTCTAAATCATTAAGTATTTTTGCAGGGTGATTATTAAATTGAAGGTTATTTTTTCGTGCTTTCAATTCAAATAGATGTTGTAAAGTGGAAGATGTGGAATTTACAAGGAAATAATAATCATATTAGCAACATGCCATGTTGATAGAAGCAAGGAAATTGTAGTTCAAAAGAAAAAGAAAAAACTAAATTCTTGGCAGAATCTATATGGTCCTTATTTTATAAAAATCTTGCACTTCACCTTAGAGGGGGACCATTCTTTCTTCAACATCCCTCTTCTTTCTTTTAGCCAACTCTCCTTTGATTGAAGGGGGTTATCCTTATATATCTAATGGCTTAGTTAAAACAAGTCAGGAGCTCTACAAGGCTTCTACTTCACACTCCACTAATAAAAGCATATGATCAATTAGTGTTTAGGTGGAAGATATAATTGCTAGGAATATTTAGGCTAATTAACATTTGAGTTCAAAATGAATGTCCATAAACATACACAATCATGAGATTCCCATGAGAGTGGAACCCTAGGAAAAGGGTTTGAATGATTTACAAAAAGTATAAAGCAATGGAGAATGAAGTATCAATGCCTTAGCTTAGCCATGAACTTATGGGCAAATGGAGTCAGTCAAGGAGTAAAGTTTCCAATAGAGAACATGTATGAGATTCACAAGACAATGGTGAGGGGGATAAACCAAGATATTCCTCCCACAAAGAGATAGAACATGGGACAAAATAACAAAGCAAAACCAAGGTTTCTTACCAATTTAACCTTTTGACCACAAAAACCAAGATATCATTCATCTTTCATAGCATAAACATAAACATATGATAGCTTAATTCATCAGACAAGAAGTTCATAAAAACTATGGCACCATTCCTTATAATAAGAGAACATTCCACATCCAAAATTTTACACCAATAATTGGGCTTAAATTAATATCCATATCCAATTTACAAGATGAAAAGTGTAGAGAATTTTAGACTAGTTATGTGATTTTCCCCTAAAATCTCCATGAGAAAATGTAGCGAGAAATATCTCTATTTATATGAGAGAACCTCAACTCATTATTACAATAAAATAATATTATGTAAGATAACATTCCCTATTTTAGCTTATGTAGGGGAAAATTCCCTCTCTAACAATTAATTAATCTAAAATAAACAAGACGGGGCTTCTAATGCCATATATACAAAAATTGGGGGCATGAGCCCTCAAAGTTGACCCTTTTTACATAAATGAAATCAATAGAGGGGATTTGGTGCAATATCTAGCATCCAAATCCCTCAAACATTTATTCTTGTTGGCCCATTATGTCTTCATTGATTTCCAAGTGTCCAATAATGTTATAAATATGTTCTAATCCAATTTCAAAGGCACCAATCTGTTGACACCTGTCAATATGTCATTAATTTCCACAAGACATTGTGGTCATCCCCAACTAATTTTCCCCTCATAACATTAAAAAAAAATTAATTAAATTGAACTACTAGGTGGGACCTATTGTCACTCCTAGAGACAACCTTTGGGTTGATAGGAGACCAGTGCCTAGGACATCTTAATTAGTGTTGTGAAATTTGTCTTAAGGACTTGTAGCACCATAGTTTCTCACAAGTAATTAAAATAGGATTGACTCAGAACCAATCATAAAGCTGTAATGTATGAACCAACACACACACATAAGAATACATAGGAAATTATCCTTGATCAGTGGTGGCCAAATCAGATTGAGAGCTTGCAACAAATCAGTTGTTAAGACAGATGTAATGGTAGAAGACAATAGAGGAGAAATCCATCATACAAATATTAAACTTTAAGAATTCTATATATATGGATTTAGAGAGAAATGATTGAAAAGGAATGTTCATGGAATGCTAAGATACATGGAGCGCTTTTTAAAGACTTAATTTACACATCAATACAGGCATTATCCATCAATAACTTGATCGAAATGAATCTGCATCTAATGAGAAATATGTCTAGCAGCTACGTGACATGAAATCTGAGAAGAATATTTAACATATATGAAAACACAAATGGATATGAACATACTGCAATCAAATAAGTTGGAATCACTAGAAACCTCGTATTAATCTTATGAGAAACATATATACATCGAGATTAATAACGTTGTCTTCATGAAAACAGGAAAGGGCCCTTTCCAAGAGTTCTTTCCAAAAATTGTGAACCTTGTTAAGTGTTTCTTCCCTCTATTTATAAGGAGAGGGGAGATTTGAACAAAAATTACAAAATATCTCAGTCGAGCTTTAGCTGTCTGATCGACTAGCTATCTCAGTGTGAGATGGCTATGCTGCCCAAAATGATTAAAGCATATTTTATTGCTTCTTTAAAATGCAACAAAGTACAAAAAATCAAAACATGGGAAAATTGAATGTGACCATAGAAAATATCTCCATGCCAATTCCTGTGACTGCCTCTGATGAGGCCACGTCTTTTCGATGATGTTCCTCCTTTGTTACTTGGCAGGTTTACATGTCATTTTCACCTTAACTGGTTGAATTCCCCACTTTTTGGAGTTGGGAGCGATCAACTGTCAGTTTCTTGTCACAGTGCAAAAACAAAGATCAACCTGGAAGTCTTTCATTACCTGACTGTGTGGAGCTCCATGCTAAGAAATTAACTCTCAAGTGACCTGCACATTGCTTCCCGAGTGCCATACCTCCATTTATTTCAGTGAAGACGTGTGTCGGAGCACAAACCTGGCTTGTATCACTTCAAGGCAAATCCAACACTCTTTCTTGCGGATCGTGGTCCTTGTTGCCTTGAACCAACGATCTTTAACAGTGGAAATTAATCCTGAGACCAAATATTCTATTCCCACATTCAATCTTGCAGTTGCTGACCCATACACCTTTAGCTCTATGTACCATGCTTATCAAAGAAATTCCATATCGCAATCTTCAAAGTGGCGCAATATTCTAATCTTTCGATTGCCGATATCTGATATGACGAGATCCTTTTGCTTAGCCCTTCCCTCATTTCTCACCATAGGACCGAGCGTCATGACCTATTGCTTAGCCTTAAGGTGCTAGAGCATATTTTTTTCCTGGCGGGGGCTATATTTCCTTTGTAAGTGCTCAACACCCTTAGTTCTTTGAGTCTTTGCGACCGTGGTGCCAACCCAATATCGAAGCCCCATTATTAGAGCTTTTTCAAGTATAAAGTGTTACAAAGTGTCGACATCCTCAACCTTCGATTCGCTGACCTCTGATATGATGTCATCGCTCCACATGAAACCTCATGAGTGGTGATATGTGTCACCTAGATCTGTCCCTTCAGGCCCCCTCAAAACGCCGAAAGTTCCTACCATGTGTACTTCCATACCGCCACATCATACTAATGTCAGATGCCACTATAGCTTATCGAGACCAATCATCTGCGACCACGTGTCCTGCTAGAGGAGAGAGAAAAAGGCCCCCCACCTTTGGTTTTGCGATGAAATCCTTTGTTAATCCTTTGTCGACGTTCCCGACAGTTTTTAACACTATTGGAAAATTATGCATATTGCAACTTTTTAAAGGTACTCACCTTAAGAAGTTTCGATTCTCTAATTCGTCGAACTTCTGATGTGTCGATGCTCCGATATTTAGGACCTCTGAAATGTGATCATCAATATACTTGATGCTTTGATGTTGCGATCATTGATATGCCTAATGCTCTGATGTTGCGGTTGCCAATATCACTGATGCTCCGATGTTGTGATTGTCGATATGGTTGATGCTATGATGTTGCGATCATTGATATCTCTGGATCTCCGATATGTGATCTTTGATATTCCTTCCTAAGCCTTTAATCCTTGAACTTTAGCATACCATATATGTTGATCCTGGAGTCCATTTTTGGGCTTCCACATATCGTTGGAAAGCTTGTTCAGAGCACTTTCCAATGGAGAGGGTCTGATTTGGGCTTTGAGTCCTTATTCTACTTGGAAAATGACTGCAAACTTATCTACTCATTTACTCTTTGGACAATTGGAAACACATTCTGTAGTACGTGGCAACATTGGCTCCAGTTGGGGAGAGTGCCTTGTTGGCAAGGTGCTAAGAACCTACAAACTATTAGCCTTCACCATTGGGCATGGAGTCAAAAATATAATGAACCTATAAAACCATAAAATCTCCATGGAACTTTATTTGTTAGGAGTCCTTTCCTCATAAAACTGAAATTCAGAACTACAAAGTCTAAAAACTGGAAATTAAACACTCACAATGAAATTATTTATATACAAATATTGCTTATGCATAGGGCTCAATTCACCCAAGTGAGGTGAACCTTACAATGATATCAACCCAACATCTAAGTACTAGACCTTATGCCATTGTTCTCTTGAAATTCATCAACTGAAACATGAATGCAACACTACCCCCAAACTCATATTTGATGCTCAGTTCTTTTAATATCCTCCATGAACCCCATAATTAACATCGGCTACTGACCAAAGAAATATGCCATATATTCAACTACTGGTTCATGGAATTGATGAGAAAAACTTATGGTTGTCTCCCTTTCTTGAATAGTTTCCAAGGAGGAATATTTCTATAACAGGCAGCCACCGACATTGTTGGGCTCTTCAACTTTGGGCTCCTCTTGAAGGAGTTGTTGTTGGTAATCTTCTCCCCACTTGTTTGTAAGTAGACCCCTTTGACAATCTGCAATAATCTCATCCTCCTATGAATCATCTGAATCACATATCAAAGAATCTTTATCGATTTTAATATAAACTTCTTGAACTTGTTCTCCATTTGAAGGATGTGGATCATAAACTTGAGCCTCTTTATTAACCTCTTGGTGGGCCTCCTCTTTTTGTGAAGCTTCCCATGACTGGGACTGTTGTATTCCTGCATTTCTCAACATCCCATGGGAGTCATATGAATCATAAGAAGGAGAATCATCAAATTCGGCAACTTGATAATGTCTCCTTCTTTCCTTTCTTGATCGTTGGGTGATGCTTATTGACGCAAGTATATGTTTTCTTGGATTTGAGCCCCACAAAGATCTTGAACAAGATCATTAACCTTATAAATATTTTCAACATTAAAATGTGCACAACAATCTTCAAATAGAGCACCCGGTGGATATAATCTTTTGCAAAAAAGATTAATTGCTATGTGAAATCTCTTTAAGGAAGATATGTTTCCATGAGGTATTGTTTTGTACTAACTCCAACATCTTCATCTAAAGAATACATGAACAAATTTCATTTTCACATCTTAAAAAAAAATACTCTGTTGTTCCATGCATTCATGGAAATCCTTGAGGTGTTGGTCTGGCCTTCTATCTGTGTTTCCACTAAATCTAGGCAAATAGGTATACCATGCATGAATTGAAGGGATGTGATGGGGATAAATAGCAACAAAAGAAAAATTCAGTGGGGAAAATTTGTTGGCCAAGAATGTAGGAATGACCATTTTGAAAACCCCTTTAGGTGAGTGATCTCAATTTCAAATGTAGGGGAAGTTTTCTGTTGTTTAGCATCAAAGCGAGTATGAGGCCTCTTGAAAGCTAGGATGACCAAATAAGGATATAGACAGTGGAGTCGCCAAGGTGTTTACAACAAGATTCAAATAGTGGAGTCACCAAGGTGAGATATCTTCAACCCACACTTCCCTTGCTCACTCGACAGAGGGAATGTAAAAATTGTCATACCTAGGGAAAATATAAGATTTGATTCATTCCCAACAATGATGCTAGAAAGATGTTGTCACTCCTAGAGACAACCTATGGGTTGATAGGCGACCAGTTCCTAGGACATCTTAATTAGTGTTGTCAAATTTGTCTTAAGGACTTGTAGCACCATATTTTTTCACGAGTAATTTAAATTGGATTGATTCAAAACCATTCATAAAGATGCAATGTATGAACCAACACACACATAAGGATACACAGGAAATGATCCTCGACTAGTGGTAGCCAAATCATATTGAGAGATTGGAGAAAATCAGTTGTTAAGACAAATGTAATGGTAGAAGACCGTAGAGGAGAAATCCATCATACAAAACCTAAACTTTAATAATTCTATATATCTAGATTTAGAGAGAAACAAGAGAAAGGGAATGTTTATGGAATGCTAAGATACATGGAGCTCTTTTTAAATACTTAATTTCCACATAAATATATGCATTATCCATCAATAACCTCATCGAAATGAATCTTATACAAGCATTTTTCATCAATAACTTGATCGAAATGAATCTGCATCTAATGAGAAATATGTCTAGCAGCTACATGACATGAAATCTAAGAAGAATATTTAACATATATTAAAAAATGGAGATGAAAATACTGCAATCCAACAAGTTGTAATCACCAGAAATCTCATATTAATCTTTTGAGAAACATACATACATCAAGATTCATAACATTGTCTTCATGAAAACATGAAAAGGCACTTTCCAAGAGTTCTTTCCAAGAATTATGAACTTCGTTTAAGTGTTTCTTCCCTCTATTTATAAGGAGAGGGGAGATTTGAAAAACAATTACAAAATATCTCAGTCGAGCTCCAACTGTTTGATTGACTAGCTGTCTCGGTGTGCAATGGCTCTACTGCCCAAAATGATTACAATATATTTGATTGCTTCTTTAAAATGCAACAAAGTACAAAACAATAAAACATGGGAAAACTGAATGATGACCATAGCAAAATATCTCCAAGCCAGTTCCTATGATTTCCTATGATTAGGCGAACCCTTTGCCACGATGTTCCTCCTTTGTTACTCGGTAGGTTAACTTGTCATTTTCACCTTAACTGCTTGAATTCCCCACTTTCTGTAGATGGGAAAGCGATCAAATGCCGGTTTCTTGTCACAATGCAAAAATAGAGATCAATCTGGCAGTCTTTCATTTCCTGACTGCAAGGAGCTCCATGCCAAGAAATTAATTCTCGGATGACCTCCACATTGCTTCCTGAGTCCCATACCTCAATTTATCTCATTGAAGATGTGTGTCAGAGCATAGAGATAACTTGTATCACTTCAAGGCAGAACAAACACTCTTTCCTGCAGATTGTGGTCCTTGTTGCCTTGACCCAGTGATCTTTGATAGTCGCCATTACTACTAAGACCAACCCTTATGTTCCCACATTCAATCTTGCAGTTTCTAACCCATATGCCTTTAACTCTTTGTACTGTGCTATCAGAGAAATTCCATATCGTAATCTTCACAGTGGTGCAGTATTCTAATCTTCAGATTGTTGACATCTGATATGATGAGCTCCTTCCGCTTAGCCCTTACCTTATTTCTCACCATAGGACAAAGGGCTGTGACTTGTCGCTTAGCCTTAAGGTGTTAGAGCATTTTTGTTCTTGTCGGGAGCTATTTTTCCTTTGTTAAGTGCTCAACGCCATTGGTTCTTTAAGTCTTGGTGACCATGGTTCTAACCCAATATCAGAGCCCACTTATAAGAACTTTTTCAAGTATCAACTGTTACAAAGTGCTGACATCCCCAACCTCCGATACACTGACCTCTGATAGGATGTCATCTCTCTATGTGGCACCTCATGAGTGGTGACATGTGTCACCCAGATTTGTCCCGTTAGGTCCCCTCAAAATGCCAAAACTGCCTACCACGTGTACTTCCATACAACCATATCGTACTAACGTCAGATGCCACTGTATCTTAGTGAGACCAATCATATGCCACCATGTGTCTTGCTAGAATAGAGAGAAAAGGGCCCGCCCACCTTTTGTTTTGCGATGAAATCCTTTGCTAATCCTTTGCCGACGTTTCTGGTGGTTTTTAACACTATCGACAGATTATGAATATCACAACTTTTAAAGGTTATCACCTTAAGAAGTTCTGATTCTCCGATTCATCGAACTTCCAATTTGTCGATGCTTCGATATTTAGGACCTCTGATATGCAATCATTGATATGCCTAATGCTTTGATGTTGTGATCATCGATATACGTAATGCTCTGATGTTACGATCACCAATGTCGTTGATGCTCCCATGTTGCAATCATTGATATGGCTGATTCTCTGATGTTGCGATCACTGATATCTCTAGACCTTTGATATGTGATCCCTAATATATCACACCTTCAATATTCCTTCCTAACGCTTTAATCCTTGAACTTGAGAAGAGCATATCTTTTGATACAGGAGTCCATTTTTGGGCTTCCACATATCATTGGAAAGCTTGTTCAGATCACTTTCCAATGGAGAGGGTCTAATTTAGGCTTTCTTCTGCTGCTTGAAAAATGACTGCAAAATTCTCTGCTCATTTACTCTTTGGACGTCTAAAAACACATTTTGCAGTAATTGACAACAAGACCCTTCATCAAAAACACCCTCTGCCAAAGGGTGTAAGATCAAGATCCACCTTGGTTGATGGATTAAAGTATCTTGGGTTTCCATGTAGGAATTACATGAATGTATGTGGTACCTCAAAGATTGAAAGTCTCCTTGAATCATATAATGTTATTCATTTTATATACATGGAATGGAAACTTTTTATAGATAAAATATTAATGGTTATATATCTTCATGGCCTATTGGAATTCTGCACACACATATATCTATCTATCGTATAATATTATATATATATATATATATATATATATATATATATAACCACATTACATGGGGCATATGAATATGTATAAAACGAGCCTATGGACACACTATTGGAGGATATAAGAACACAAGCTATGTTTTCAAACTCATTATGGTTTTCAATGTTGTGTTGAAAAATGGTATATGTTTAAGTTTATGGTGCGACATAGGCATTCCTTAAAACATATATGCATCGAATATATTCTGGGGTATCATGTAACATTGTTGGGTTTAAAGTTTAATTGAAATATTTTGTAACTTTCGACATTGATCTATCAACCATTGCTTTGGTAGCGGTTGACAGTTATCAGAAGTTGATCATTGAAATTTTGATTTCATTTATGTGCAACCATACCAATGCGATAGTATTGAATAATGTGAGAATAGTTGTAAAATTTGATATAACGACCAAGATTATTATGTTTATGACTAAGGCTTATGGTTAAACTATTTCAATTACAAACAAACTTATGAATGGTGACCTGGAAGTTTATGTGGGATTATAGTTGAAATTTGTTGGTTCAGTGATTGGTAACATTGCCCATAATGAAAGTTTGGATGTAAAAATAAATCATTTTGTCAGTTCCATGCCTTTCACACAGTGGAGGCATTCCCCTCTGTCATCACCCCTGCTATGATGGCTCACTTGTATTGATTTATTCCCATTAACCCAATGGCATGTTATAATGTGTTTAGCGTACATTTTATGTTTGTTATACCACCTTATGTTCTGGGTCTATTCTTGGATTAAATCACCATTCTCTAATTTCCTATCCTGTATTTACTACCCCATCATGTCGTTGCCTTTATTTTCCTCCTTTGTTCTCACTCTCCCTCCACGAGCTCCGGAGGGTAAACTCTTTAATTTTACATGGTTCACCTATTCTAAGCAAAATAAAGAAAAAAAATTGCTACTAGACTAGAAAGAAGGCAACAATTCAGACATTATTCATTTCAGACAAGTTCCTTTGGCCCTTAGGCACACTAATTTCACAGGTATGTTTTAATGTGTTGTCTTTCACTGATGTGTTTGGTGATTGTTCAATCCTCTTATTTTTCTCCTTTTTCCATTTTTGGTTTACATTGCTTGGCACATTTTTGAATCGCTAACTTAGATTCTTGTCTTACATTTAAACCTTCCAATTTTTATTACCATTGGTTTCTATGGTGAATTTCCAATAAGTAGAAAGAGAGGCAAAAAATTAGATTATTTTGAACACCCATGGTTGTTTAAATTTTACCCTCCTACTAGTCACCTGCACACTTGATATTCGAGCTCTTGAGGACTTCCGTTGGGCACAAAATACCTGGAATTTTCCAAGATTACAATATGTTATTAGAGCCAATCCTCTATGTTTGTTGCATGAAAAAATTTTTGTTGTAATTATAAGAATTGGGACCATATGTTGAAAAAATTGGTTTACCTATTAAAACCTTTCTCAATTATTTAATTTCATGACTAATTTCTTGTATTTACAAGATTTAAGTTCTAAAACCCTAAACACAACCATGTGAGCCTTAAAGATGCCCTAATCTCGGAAAAAACACCATGTGATCATTTTCGAAGCGCGAATTTAACGCTATCAACATTCCTTTCGTTGTTTCTTTGCACTCAATTATTATTGGGAATAAGGTTGTTCACTTTGTTTTCAGAATGAACAGTCATGATTTGCGATAGGGAATACCTTGCCTCGAAATTTATTGCTACATTATTTGTTAAAGGGATTTATTATTATGTTCTATGTCAAATATTGATAAGGGCCTCCCTGGTTCATGGTATTTATAGTAGCCTCTATTCTTTCTACATTTACTACCACACACCAAATATTAAGATGGCCTTTCCCCATGCAATTCAACTCTTTTATATTGTTGTGCGTTTTATAAGAAAATGATCTCTCTCTCTCTCTCTCTCTCTCTCTCTCCTATATATATATATATTATATATATAATAATATATATAATATTCTGGAATCAAACTCTTGCATTCCTTCTTCACTTATATTATCTCATAAGAGGATTCATAATGTTTTATATGTGGGTTAACTAGGTTGACTTTCCAAGCAACGATTGCCTCCTCATTTAATTCATTTGTCTGTTTATTGACTCAAACAATTAATCGATTCATTAATACTAGATGACTTAACTTTTATTACCTATTAAGTTAACTTTCATGGTTATTTTCAGCATGGGTTTCTTTAATAGAATTAGAGGCAGAGGTAGAGAGAGGGGAGACAAAGACCAAAATTTGGGTATAAGGAGGGATAGAAGGCCTAGAGTATCAATTCATTTTGGTGTTGATTAAGAAGAGCTAAAGAAATTGCTTCACACTAGAATTGTTAATCTTTTAGACTGGATTATGCCTTAACCTATGGCTTAGCCACAGCACCCCCTTGTTCATCATGCAACCTGCATTGACATCCTTCAGTTTCCACGTGTATCTTCTCCTTTTATTTCCCCTAATAATGATGGCTAGAAAAGTGCAATCCTAGTACAACTTTGTGTTTTGTTCAAGATTGGCCTACTACTTCATTGTTTCCTCCTCCTAAAAAAAATGTCTCTCATCATTTATAGTTAGTTACTTCATGTGTTGTACATTCTCCACGGGTAGAACCATTATCTTCCACACCTGCTAGTCAGCATCCTCCATCTTCTCGCCAGGTCTCCAAGCAATCCATTGTGTTTTCCGACCTAGTTGGATAGTCTTCAAAGCATGTATCAATTTGTCAACCTGTTGGAAGTTATAAAAAGTAGAAATCCCAAGTCACTCTTTCTAATTATTCACGTGGGTCTTCACATTCTATCACATCCCACCCTTGCAAGCATGTATAACAGGCAGAGGTTGCTCCATGACACATGATGAGACAATAATTTATGATTGCTTGCAATAAAATTTTGGTGCACTTGTGGATATTATGGATTTTTTTCTATTGTCTGGTTAATATGTGTACTTGTAAATGATGCTAATGTTATAGTTTTATTTGGGGCACTTCATGAAAATAGATATATATGTGTGGATATTTTGTGATGTTTTATTTATAGTATGGACTTTTGACATGCATATTGCACTATATATATATATATATAATATATATATATATATATATTATATATATATATATATATATATATATATATATATATATATATATATATATTATGGAGAAACAAGGCATTTTGGGAGACTCAAGGGTTTATTTTTCATGATGTTGATCTCGTTTTCTTTACTTGATATTATATGTGAATGTAATTTGATAATGTGGCATATGTTTGAGCGGTTTCACATATAACTATGGTATGCCCCTTGTGATATGATATATTATGTTATCAAGATTATGGTTGGATATTATATGGGGCATATTATTTCATTACGAAGTTTCCTCATTTATGTATTTAAGACAAGAAAGTATTAAATCCAATTAATGGGGAAAAGGGTCCCACCTACTAGAATCAAACCTGCAAGTTTCATAAATCATTTTTTTATTCCTTTAGAACACCCCTTCCTCTTTCTTTCTGATCAATCAAATTAGAAAATAAAGTTTAACACAATCTTTTAAACAACAAAAAAACTCCCTAGCACTATTTTCAAGTCCTTTAAATAGAGATGTGATCTATGAAGGAAAAGAGAGAGAGAATTGTGAAGAGAAGTATGCTATAAAATTTTGAAGTTGTCATTCTATCATCTAATTTTATTTTCTTAAAAGTTGGAAGCTAATATTGATGGTGACAATAATCTCATTTCACCAAGGGGAGACAAATTAATGTGACTCCATTAACATTTTCTGAGGAAATTTCCAGGTAGATTCTTGTTGTTTTTGTTGTTATTATTATTATTATTATTATTATCTATTTTATTGTTTCTTGAAGGTTTGGTCATATTTAACTAGTGCTAGCAACTATCCTTTTGCATAGAACAAGTTGCTCATAACTGTACTTGCTTGAATGATTTTAATCAACTATCATCCTTGTTTGTTTTGCAAGCTATTGTATGTGATTTGAATTTACATTGCAGTAGTTTTGTGGTGAGACTTGTCAAAGACTTTGGAAAAAGTTTTCCTTTCAATATTTTGGTTGTACTTTTATCATTAATAAAATCAACCTTTATTTTATGGCTTTGTTGCTATGTAATCTTGGTCTTTTCTTGTATTTTTTATAACAAAAATCTCTCTTTGTTTCTTATAATTGTCGTAGCTTATGCTCTATAGAATTCTAGGCCATCAAACCCAGATTCTAATTAGCTTGATGCTTTAACCAAAAATGATTTTTATTTCAATTTTGTTTTGTTTTCTTTGTTTATCAACTGCATTATTGTAAATGATATATTTATGTTATGTACATTTTCTTCTCTTTTGTTTATGTAAATTCCTTTTTCTTATAATATAAATTTTCATTATAACATATATAAACCATAGAAAAAATATAAAACCATAGTTACAAATTCAAAGCACCTTGTCTCATTATCTCATTTAGTTAATGAGATTCGAGGAGTTGAATTGTTAAAGTTTAATTAAATTAAACAATCATCAACATATTTTGGTGACCATACTATGGAATGATTCATTCCTTTAGTCATTTCGAGAGTCTTTTTGATTCATGACAATTTGATCCAATCAACAACCTGGCCTTATCCCCCAGTTGAACGATCAAAGGACAATTGCTAGTTCCTTGCTTGACTTTATTCTAAATAATGCATCCATTGTCCAACAGTTAAATCATGATTGGTTTGTTATTTCTCATGAGATTGGTATAACCAACGAATAAGAGATGTTAATTAGCAATGTGAACATGAACGCCAATGTGTACACGATCTTCACCAATGATTTTCACATGAATAGTGAGCCTTGATCTTCAAGACATCTTAGAGGTGATAGTCCTAAATATCCTCTCTTTAACAAATTCCAACATCGTAGGGTTGATTTATAAGTCGAAGCATGTTGTAGTTTCCTTGAAAGTCTCACTAGTTAATCTCAAACTGCTTCACCAGCCAAATGAACCATGTCTGGAAAATAGCGTCAACCCTCAACTAGGACGCAAGGATCTACAACCTCTGGATCTTCTGCATTTGTTTTTGTCTATATTGTTACCCTAACTATCTCAATTGGATTTATTTATCCATATTTTAATCCACAACGATCTAATACTAAATTGGCCAAATCATTAAAAAACATGGACTCTTTTAGTTTGAGGAGGATGCTAATGCAACCCCTTGGCACATTCAATCCTCTTTGAATCTTTCTCCTGTGAATGTTCCGCTTCCCAAGTTTAAACATCATTTTCCCAAGTTGTATGTTGGTGGCACCATTAATACCAAAGAACACTTAATCACCTTTTCAAACACTTGCCATAATATTGGGGAAAATGATAACGATACATGCCAATAATTTGGGGCTCTCGTGGGGGACTATTGGGCATAGTGTACCAATTGTGTCTCCATCGTCCCAAAATTGGATCACTAGTAGTCTCTGAACATCCATGAATATCTGTAGAGTGATGTCTACTGAGGCTCATCATGGAGAAAAAATTGTCCTATTGATGTCACCCACAAAGTGGTGGCAACAGGGAGCAAGTAATTCCACCAATAAATTTTCTTGTTAAATAGAAAAAAATGATCAATCCTACTTGAACTCCAAGATTGAAGATACACATTATACTGCTGACTCAACCAAGGCTAGTTCCTCTCCAACCTTCCAAATTATTCCTTGGTGTCACCCTTAGAGGTTGGTAGATTTTTTATACAATACAAAACTTCCCATTTACATCTTCTATAACTTTTAAAGTTTTGTATAGGTCAAATATGTTGTTACACTAGTTTAGGGTGCTTGGTTTCCCTGTTTGTAGTAATTTTCAAATGCCTCTAAACCCTAAAATCATCATAACCTCCTTTCACCCTTTCACCCTTTCACTTAGTTTTCCTTTGTTCTTCAAGGTAACGACACTTGAGAATCCCTTCTTCTACCCTTCTAACATTCCTTGAAGTCCTTCTTAAGTGATTGTACTGAAGGCATACAACACACATCCTTATAACCCTCCAAAATGTTCTTTGAGGTGCCCAAGAAATTGTCCAATTATTGGACCATCAACCAATTAGCTAACACATTAGACTAGAAGAACCTACCTCTAATTGAAGCCACTTTCTTCTTTTGTTTCTCATTGTCCTGTGCACACTTCAGGTCTGCAACTTTTTAGTCTGGTTACGGGAAACAAACTAGCCCTGAACCAACCCTCAAATCTCTTCGATCTGTCTTCTACAAGGTTTGTCCTAGCTCGCTGTCCTTCAAGGTATACTCGGCCACCCTTTCACTCCTCCAAACCAATGTATGGTACCAAAAATAGGGCTTGGACCTACCTATGAGAAGTCTTAATAGTGTTTCCCTTTCTCTTAAAGAAGATAACCCTTATCTCATGCACAAATTAGACAATAACTAATGTGGCTACCCTTCTGCTCCACTCGAACCAACAGTAGACATGAAACAAACCCAAAACAACCCTCAAAATTATTCGTCCTTGTCCTCCTTAAGCTCAATTACTTCATATGTCTTCTTTGTGATGATTTTTACTTGGTTTATGAGGAATTAGGTTCCTCCTCTCCTCCTTTTGTACCTTCTCTAGGGGAGATGACTAGCCCTTCCAAGAGGGTGCTTCAACTAAGCTCAACTTGAACTTCTATCCTTTTTCACCCACATAAACACATAAAAATTAATATCTCCACTTTGACAAGGGTTCTCATGGTGCTTGAAGCTACCCCTTGCTCCTTTGAGGGTGCTCTTTCATCTCCATGTGCCAAGTTATCACAATCCTCCTTGGTTTTAGCCCAATTCCTTTGGGTGCAAAACCCCCATGCTTGGGTTCTTAGCCCAAAAGTGGTTTTGTGGTGCTAATTATTCCACAAACCTCTAGCCTAGGGTTGGAGTACTTCATAAGCTACAAATATCAACATGTTTTTGGTATCAAAGTGGTCTTCTTGTTGATGTGAATTGCAAGTATGAATGATAACTAGGAATAAGCTCAAAGGGTGAAGGTAAACTTAAGTCCTTTGATCCAGAGATTGGACGTGCAACCCAAAGAAGGAAAATAACAGATGATGATGTTCATACTAATAATGAGAAAAATTTTTGTAAATATTTCTAAACCATGGCAAATAAGGTAGACAATTGTTTTGCAAATTATGAGAAGAAATTGGTAAAGAAGTAAAACAAGTGTTGACACCTAATCACTGGGATTGGGTGAATATGTAAAATAGTGTAAATAGAAAATAACGAGAGTTGGAATATGAAGAGACATTGGGAGATGAAGCCCAAGAGCCTCTCCCTTAATGTATATATCTATGATAAACCTTAATGCAAAATCACAATTCAGTTTGAGGAGTTACCTCCTTACCTGCTACAGTATCAGAGCTTAGGTCCCATTTTAGACTTGTAACTCCTGTATTCTGCCAGTTTTCTGCTCCCATTTAGAGTTTGCTTCTTGAAGATATTGAATGCATGAGGGTGCTAAAGGTTTTCTTCCTGGTGCATGGTGCGGTGCGGTGAGGTGCAGTAAAGCCAAAAGTGACCTCTCTTGTGTGACTCGTATGTCAACTCATGTTTTTTTACTGGGCGCTGCATCATTGGCATGATTGCATTTTATTTTAGTGTAGAATGTTACATACCCCAACATTGTGTTTTAGCATTGAATGTTTCATACCCCCCAAACATCCCTCCCATATCACAGTTGAACGCTATAATTAATATTAGAGCCCATATTTCTACTCCCATACTAATCTGTGGCGACCATACTGTGTCTTAATGCTATACCACTGCATATCACTCTCATGTATTTTGTTACACTGGCCTCCATATTATGTTTCTATTGAATGAAAGCATTTTTATGATATAACTCATGCCAAGTTACATTGCACGCTCCTAATCCCACCTCCTCCTATGTTGAACATTGTTTCCCACATATTATTGTTGCATCAACTCCCGTTGCAAACGTTGTTCCTTACTCCAGAGTTATACCGTTGTGTTTACTGTGTTATTAATATATAAATTCTAGTTTACAAAAATGCCTCCATACCACTGTGTTTTAATGCTCTGTTGCATATATTTCATACCTCGCCCATACCACGTTATCTGTGGCTTGATAGTCTCCTGCCCATACCAATCCAATGTCATATGCGTTTAATACCACCACATACCCCATCCACGCTGTCCTGTATAACTGTGATCACTCCTAATACGTTGCTCAACGTTTCCCATACCAATACCACACTGCCTATTCCAATACCATGTTGCCCATACCATACATTGCCATAATCCGCTGCCAATACCACGCTGAATAATACGTTACAATCCCATATATTATTGTCTGCCCCTAACATGGTATAATGTGTCCCGATAGTCATAATCATGGGGCCTAAACCTGCCTCCCTCATATAAGCCCTCCCCTCATATAACCCTCCCCCCATATAAGCCCTCCCTCATATAACCCTCCCCCCATATATGCCCTCCCCCATATATACCTCTGCTATATATATATTAGAATTATAGTTTTTTACCACCAAAAGTGCAATTTTTTTTATATATTGGCAGCAGGGTACATTCTTAAATGCCTTCATTGATATCTATTGTTTGATTAGTTTTCTCTTGAAAAGAGAACTATCTTGAATGGTCACGAAAAAAGAAAAAAAAAAAACAAAAAAACCTCTCATTTTCAATGAGTTATGGAAAGGATTTTGTGTAGGAGAAGGAGATAATGAACCTGCAAAGCCCACCTCGGAGAAGGAGATTTCCATTTGGGAAAACAAGAACAACAAGGCCTATGCCTTGATTGCAACATCTATAAATGAAGAGGTGAGTCACCATATTTCACCATTTTCAAATTCTTTTGAAGCCTTACAAAAGTTGAAGGAAATAGATGACTCACACTCTGAACTTGAAGTTGTCCAATTGATGATTAAATTATTCAGTCTTGAATTGAAAAATGATGACCCTCTTTCTTTAGCACCAGAAGTAAGATCTATCATGCATGATATCAAAACCATTGGTGTTCAAATAGAGATTCCTCTCATATCTTATGTCAAGGCACTATATCCCACTTATTCAAATCATCTTGAGTCCTTGCAAGCAAGTGGAAACCTCAAGAAGACTACCTTTTACTCCCTTGATAATAAGTTTGATGAGAGAGAGAAGCATTTTGGGAAAAAGATGACTCCTCAATATTTTGAAGACGTTGTGTGTCTTGCACATAAACAGAAGAATCATGCACAAGATTCTTCTAGAGGAAGAGGTGGTCGAAGAGGTAGAGGTGTTAGCACTCTGTAATTTTCTTAGGCTATTTATCAAAGTTCGAGGTGGATTTTTCAAAATTTTGGTTGAAATATGTTGGAAAAGTCCATTGGGCATGGAGTCATAAACTTTTGGGTAACAAATTACAAATATATAAAGTAGTTGTAACAGGGTAGGGTAGGTAAACTCTTGGATCTTAAGATATTTATGGTGTGGCTGAGATGAAAAAGTAGATGATCAATAAAGCATATTTAAATGAATTTTATATTTAATCTCATGGGGAAAACATTAATATTGTTTAAAACAAACTAGAGCTAATTACACTTAAGTAAATTCAACTCTTAATCTTCTTGCAACAGTCAAGAGGTAAATTCATATCGAAACTAAGAAAAAAGAACAATTTAACATGAGAGAACACATCATCATTTGTTTGACACAAGAATCTTTTAACAAAACTACCTCTGTATTTTTTTAAATTGATTACTTTGAGTACAATCTATAGCCTGTATCAAGGTAGAGCTCTTTCCTTCATACATAATCCAACTCTTTCTAAGTCTTATTACAAAATATTTATAGACTTCCTATTGAACTAGCTTCAGATTCCAAAAAGAAATTGATTACAAAATAATATCTAACAAAGATAAGGATATTTCTGAAACAGGACTAAATAATAAGAATTATGGACAAACTCAGTTGTTCTACTGAATCTTCGAAGGAAATCCATTGCTGATTGTGGCTATATTTCTGGGAAAAAAATATGAACAATAAACTAAATATAAAAACAATCATTGGAAAAGTGTAGGGAATTTGGAACTACTAGAAAATCTTCAGCCTTCAAATATGGAAATTGGTTCACTTATGTTGATCCTCTGCCTTGGAATCTGGAGTGGTTGAAATTGTTTTCACAAAACTTGTTAGATGCCCTTTCAAACTTTATTAACTCTTTGTATTGTCTTATTGGAGAAATTCCACATCATTGGTTCACAGTGGTGCTATGTTCTGATACTTCTTAGTCCCTTGGCGCTTAGCTCCTTTGGAATTTTCTTTCTCATATGATCAGGCCAGTGACCATCGAATTAATTCCATATCAGAGCCCCTTTTGTATCGTAACTTATGCAAAGTTTTGATTTCATCTTGGCTCCTTCTGCTTACCCCTCCCCGCTTTTCTCATCATAGCACCGAGAGTTATGACCTGCTACTTAGCCTTAAGGTGCTAAGCCTTCGGACTCTTACTGGGGGTCATTCTTCCTTTGTTAATTGCTTTGCGCCACCCGCGGTCAGTAAACAAAAAGTGATGGTGACCACTCATGAAATGTGGAGGTGTCACATCAGTCAAGTTAGGATCACAGAGAGTGGGTGTTGATTACGAGGGACAAGGGAATGATTAATCCAATTGGGGACAACGGTCTAAAAGAGGAAACCTCGTGTGTCTGCGAGATCATCACAATGCTCCAAGCCTAACCAAAAAGGGCATATTATGTACTGGGGGCTCAAATTCTCTTGAATTTATGCTCATTTCAAAAACAGTTAAGGTGAGGATGAGCTCATGGTGCCATCGAGGAGATTCAAACCCTGTTCTACCATTTCTACAGGAGGAAGCTACAGGTATCTTGCAAATGCTACAAGAAGGCTGAGAGACTGCTATAAGAAGACTAAAACGGTGAAGGAACGCTACCAAGGGTCGAATTGTTCTCCAATTTATTATCTTTATCCTGGGACATGTGGTAAAAAGTAAGTTCCCACTCTCCTTCATCCGTCCATAACTTGTATGTTGGTGAACTTTAAATTCTATAGGAAACAACATCCAAACTATGAAATGAAAGATCTTTCCCAATTGTATATTAGAGGGAATATAGGAAATTATCATACACCAGAGATTTCAAACCTCTACTGCGGCTGAATTACACATCAAATCTATACAGGAAGCATCTGTCCTTCACTCAGTTGAAAAGATAGAGAAGAGATGGGGGGAGAATTTAATAGAAGGGAGCCCTCAGACATTAAAAGAACCAATCTCCATCCTCCTGTGGTAGACATTTTTATTAGACACCAGTGGCTAGGATTCTTTGAACTATTGAAGGGATATGATGATGACATTGCATATGAATTTTCCATGGCCCTGAAATCATAGACAGAAGTCAGTGCCACCATTGTGGTGAGGGGATTAGCTATTTCACTCAGTCTTGAGCTAATTGGTAGTGTGACAACCCTACCCCTAGCGATCAAATGGGGCAGAGAATAAAAAACCACCAGTGCCACTGCTAGAAAGAACTTATTCACTCCCAATGAAAACCCTATTGAAGACAAGAATGGAGTTAGGAGGGAAATCATACCCTATCCTTGGGATGAGGTGGCCTACCATATCCTAAAATACATCTCCTGTGAAGGAAGGATGACTGTGGTCTATGGCTACCATTTTATATTACTTCATTAACTCAGGTTTCAAGTAGAATTTCCTTTGTCTCAAAGAATCAGTGTACCATACTTCTCCTATAGTCCATCAGGGACATGAATAAAAAAATGAGAGAGGAAAAACACCAACACCTAGGCCACCATGGCCTCATTAAATTGATAGTGGTGGATGCCTTGAAAAAACTAAGGATCCCTATCCTTTGGTCCAAATTCATTGACATGGATAGAGAGACCTTTAATGACACACAAACCCTCACACTATATGAGACCACAACCTTTAGTGTTGGAGGAAGAGAGGGAAAGGAAGAAGAAGAAGAGGGGGAAAGGCAGAAGAGGAAAGAGAGACATACTCAAAAGGAACATAGGAAGAACTAGAGGTAGAGGTAGAAAAAGGGAAAAATGGAGAGGAAGAGGGGGAGCAACAGGAAAAACCAAGCCCTGAGAAAACTACTAAATCTAGAGAAGCATAGGCATCCCTAGAGAAAACAATTTTTTCTCCAGGACCCAATGAAAAAGAGGTAGTTGCAACCTTATCGACCTTGAGCACCCCAGTCAAACCCAAAAAGAAGAGGCAAAGACAAGCTCCCCTCTACTTTAAGACCTGGAAAGGCACAAAAATCAAGCAAGGAAGGCCTCAAACTCCCACAAAGGCCCCTATCACAATTTAAGAGTCCCCAAGTAAGAAAGAGGAGGTGGGGCCCACTAAAAGAAAATATGAAGAGTTCACCTCTCCAGGAAACATGTCAAAGACTCCTATAACATATGTAAGGAAGCCCACCGCTAGATAAACCTCCTTTAAACAACCCAAGACACCTACCACCCTGAAAAAAAGGGAATGGGAATCTATTGGAAGAACATAGCATGATGCAAGAAAAACAAAGCATGCTACTGGAAAAACAAAGTGTGCTACAAGAAGAATAGAGGGTGCTACAGAAGGAGAAAAATGAGCAACAAGAGGGGCAAAAGGTAACACAACAACTATAGGAGGGGGCAGCTTCCTCAAAAACATTTGAGAAGGACTTCCCAAAGCTCCAGAAGCCTATTCAACAACCTAGTTTGAGCTCCTATTATAAATTCATTGGAGGAGGGAGAGTTATTCCTCAAAAATTTGCAATCCCAATTTTCTTGAACTAGAAGAAGAAAGAGGAAGAACCCACAGATGGATGCAAATTGCTAAGTCTAAAAAGGTGGAAGATGTGGGCCTCATGGAAGAAAAGGTCCTTGAAATGGGAAAATAATTAAGTGAGATAAAAGAAAAAGAGTCCATAATGAGGGAACAACTACATGCATAAAATAGATGGTTGAGGGAGAAGCTACAGGAGAAGGAAACAAAACTAGACACAATGGAAGACCTCTCCATGGAGGCATTATAGTGCAGACAACCATCCAAGTCTTATGCACTCTTTCTCAAAGAGCAGTGTATGCAATTCCAAATCAAGACCCTAGCACAACATGGATCTATGCCATTTAAAGACTATAAACAATTCATTGAATTATGTGACCAAAGTAGCATAGAAGATAAAGAAAAATTGGTTGACTTCTACATGCATAACCTCACCTTGATTGATATGAATATTTGGGATCCCAATGCAAAGTTGGGGGACATGCAACTGATGGCCCTAGCATCTTGGATGACTCATGAGGAGGTCATAGCTAAGGAGGTAAAAAAAGTAAAGGCAAAGGAAGAAAACGAACCATTATATATCAAGGCAGAGCAGATAAGCCTAATGGATATCATAAGCAATCATACCATCATCTTTACTGATGTTGATCTAGCACCCAAATACCTTGCCGCCCAGGATCAAGCCATCTCACATTTTGAGGACACACTCAGGCTATTAAGGATAGAAAGATAGCAAGCCTACCAAATAATATGGAATGCCTTACCCCACAGTCTCCAGATCAAGGAGTATCACTTTCCTGAAAGGTTGAGGAATGCATTGAAGGACACCCCTGTACAAAAGACTTGTGCAAATATTAAAAATCAACTGGATTGGACTCAACCTCAATCCACCTTTGCCGCTAGGCCTACAGGAAGGAATAAATGAAGAAGAGGAGAGGAAGGAGTGGAAAAAAATAGAAAATAATGCAGACTTCTATCCTCAAGAAGGCACACTATCTGAGGAACCTTGGGATGTTAGAGAGGCCACCAGGGCCATGAAATACATG